>JABUQX010069516.1:0-30000 GCA_015478945.1 Trachelipus rathkii
CATACCGCTCTTCCCATTGAGAGGGTGTGTTAGCATAGGGAAGGAATACATAATGAGTACTGATTTATTCTCCTGATATATATAGGTATATTATAGTTTGCCTTTGTACATTATATATTCTTATAAGTTATTGTAAGTATATAAGGTTTTTATAATATTATATAGTTGCTATTTTATTGATGCTATAAGCCTTTGTTGGTTTAAGCATATATCGATGTTAGTATTTTAAGAACTTATTTTTGTGTTATGTTTTGAAAAACTTTGTTTTAGTTTACAATTATTCGTTGGTTCTGTATGATAATTTGGCACAGATTATATAATCCTTAGTTTAAATATTAAGCTATGTCAATGTAAAATTAACGTTAATCATGTTAGAGATATGCTTGAAAAAGTGTGAATATGCTTTTTCGTTTTTGTATGCAATGTTAGTTATTTACAGGTGTTGAGTGTGGAGCTTGTTTAATGTTAAACACTTTATTCGTGCTTAAGTTGTATTAGTTTTGTCGTTGTAACATTGTTTTCTTTAGCTTCACTTATGAGCTATTTAGCTATACTTAATATGCAAAAGCCTTGTTATGTTAGCATATTATATTCGATGGTTAGTATCTAAAGAACTTTTTTTCGTTGGTTTATCCGAAATGATACTCTAAGATGATACGTAAATCGAGTTGTTAATAGTAAAATTTAATGATGGATGATGTAGAGATATGCTTGAAAAGTGTGATAGGTTAGTTTTTGTATGCTGTTGCTAGGTACTTTCTGTTGTTAAGTATGGTATTTGTTAATGTTATTGTGTTATTGTGTTGATACTTTGTGTTTAATTTTGGTTTATTGTACATATATTCTTAGTTCTGGTGATGCTATGTTAGCTTTATTAATGTGAAACAATGTTACGTTAGTTATTTTTAATGCTTTGTTATAAAGAACTTATTTTGTACTATGTTATTGTTGTTGTTTGTTGTTGTTGTTGTTGTTGTTGTTGTTGTGGTGTTTGTGTTGTTGTTGTTGTTGTGTTGTTGTTGTTGTTGTTGTTGTTGTCTAACGAGAATATATACCCCTTTTGGACTGATATGGTTCGTTCGTGCGTCGTATTCTTGTTACTTTCTTCTGATTGGTTGAAAAGAAGAATCTCATTACTATAAGAGGTGTTTTACGCATACGATTTCCGTCAGTAGGGAGATATTTTTCGCTGTACTGGTACGGCATGACTCGTCTTACATCTCTACATGTTGTTGAACTCTCACGACGAGCTTCGTTAATTTCAACGATTGTGTCATTTATTTTAATCGTAAACCGAATGGCGGTCGTTACGTTGCTTGTATTCCTGCAAAGGGTAAATAATAGACCTTTATTGTTTGTGCTGATGATTTCATAAGATTATCGATATCCGCAGCTGCATGGGTAGAGGATAGTTTGTTATCCGAATGATCAACGCTTAGTGAAATATCTAACTGGGAAACAATAAGTGTTCTAATAGAATAGACTTTGTGTTCTCGTCGTGTGACAATATTAAAACCCCTTGATGTAGCCACTACTGGAAACCCATCGAATTGTGTGACTTCTATCGCAACATGTATAGGTTTCAACGTTACGAACCTGAAAATATTCAGCATTGCTTAAATAAAAAAGGGCGAATTTGGTGTGAAAATGTAACGATTTGATACTTGAGGACATAATACATATAGCACTGGTGTAATCTATGATAATTATACATCGAAACATATGGTTTCTCGTATAATGCAGTATACAGGAATTCGCGTAAATAACTATCAGCTTGGATGAGGTTACTTTTCTCTTTGTATGAGAGAATGAGTGTGCGGAATCAAATTGCCGAAAAGATGGTTTAGGGCTATGCAAGGCCTTTATACTTACATGTCTTTCATAAGGATGTTGAAGTCCTTTTAGAGAGATTATATAGAAGTACCCAAGTTATGTGAATCCTATGTTCTCGATTTAGATGAATTTAGATATATTTAATAACATAAACTTAATGTTTTTTATATAAAACTCTTTTCAATAAAATTATATGTTATAAAAATGAAAACTTGTTTTACTGCCCCTATGTTCGCTTTATTGACTACGTTGTTAATGATAGCTGTTTATTCGTCTGGTTGTTTGTGTTAAATATGTTATGTCATAGTTTAGCTTTAAAGAGAATAAAAACTTTACTTTGTTTTTTACACTAATTGGTATTATGCTGGTTAGGTAAGGTATCTCAAATTTTTTTTTGTTAAATATTACTTATTTTTAGTGTAAAATTAACATTGTCAATGTTACTCGTTTAGACAGAGATATGAGGATTATGTTTTTTTGTGAGTCTTGTTAGTTACTTTAACTGGTGTTAAGTGTGGATTTTGTTAATGTTATCAAGTTTATTCTTGCTTAAGATGTGTCAGGTTTGCCTTTTGTACATTATATTCTAGTTCTTGTAATGTTATGTTGACTTTATAATTGAAAACTTTTGTAACGAACTGCATACTTTCGGCCGGTCTATAGTGATAGTTTACACAAGGTTATAGTTAAATTTTTGTTACAATATTAACCATGTTTAATGTAAATTAACATTTGTTATGATTAGAGACATGCTTGACAAGTGTGACTAGTTACTTTTGGATGTTTATGTTATTATTTACTGTTTGTTAAGTGTGAACTCGCTTAACGTTAACCTTTTTCCTGTTTAAGATGTTTAGGTTTCCAAGGTTGGCTATGATGTGGGTTACGTTCAGATGATGCTCTTAAGTAAAGCTTTATTAATGTGAAAACTTTGTTACGGCTGCATATATTGTCTGATCTTTGTATAAAAGAACTTGATTTTATAGTTTAGTGTTTATCCAAAATGATACTCGAAATTGACTTGAATCATAGATCAATAGATCAATGATCAATAGATGGATGGAGGGTGGCAGGAGGGTGGCTGATGGTGGTTTGATTACTGATTTATCTTATTTAAGGTATGAGAGCATAAAATTTGGTAAGTTTTAAACATAAAAAGTAAATAAAAATAAAGTTTATTATTTATTTATATTATTTAATTTATTTTTTTATTTTTTTATGAATTTTATTGATACGATTATATATTATATTATTAGATATATATAGATTCTACATAAAATACTATATTATATATAAGACACCATTTAATGTTTTTAGTTATATATTTATATATAATTATATATACGTATGTGTAATATTATAACTATATATAATAGATCACTGCATTACGTACTCACTAACCGTGTGTCTGGTACTATACTCTAACTCTACCTCCTTCATTATTTACTTCTATTCTTTATCTCGCTTCACTATCTATTCACTCCATCTTCTTTCTTCTTCTTATCTTTCTTCTTCTTTCTTCTTTTATTACTGTTTTAGCATTTCAATTGCATTTTCTTCTTATTTTTTACAACATGATACCTTACCCCTTACTAGGCGGGTGTACTACGTAAACTTCCGTGAGCAAGTAAATCCAACTCCTAATTAATCCGAGTCCTACCGATCTAATTACCGAATCTTTCTCCAGTTTCAGTTTTCTACAGATGCAGTGGGATGGTGTGAGGAGTTTTTTAGAGGGGGCTAGTCACGCTCGCCTCACCTCTCTTGCATCGAGCGTGTTAGAACACCAGCGTATATGGGGTGACGTTAATCTCGTTAGTTCCGACGAGACTTACTAGTATTTCGGTTTTCTATTGAGCAATGCCATATCTAATCTCTTAGCCCGTATAACAATTTTAATAAAGACCTAAAATAGTTTTTTGCGCCACCGTGATATAGAAATTTTGATTTAAACTTAATTAAGGCGTAAGGGAGAGGAATAATCACAACATATACATCAATAATACTCCATTATAAAATGGAGGTTAAACTCTAATAATAATCCAGGTCACCGAATCAATTAAAAATACTCACACGCCAGGAATAATGAAACTAAGTTAATTTATTAATCACAACTAAACAAATAAAATAATCAAATATACCAATAATAATGAAATGTTTGAAGGCGATAAAGATAATTCTATAATCATATACATCGATAAAGCGGAAGATATGTGACAATGTAACAAGATTGAGGATGAGGTACAATACGAATATATAATTATCGGAATTGCTGAGAATAAGTGAATAAATAATATCAAATAATATATACAAAATGAGAGATTACAAGAATAAAGAATAATTATATAAAAAATAACTAATACTCAGTAATAATAAATAAGATATGATATATTAATACTCAATTACCTGAATAAATAATCAACTTATTACACTTCATTTATTTCCCACGAAATTAAATAACAAATTACCTATACAAGTTACGAATAACAGATTATAACCATTTTACCAGCAACAACCACTTCGAAACATACGTATCTTTAAAGTATAGTTAATAGCCACTTCCTCATTTAACCCTATAAACAAAGTTTGTACTAGTACGTTACAGGAAATAATAAATTCCCAGTTTAAGAATGATGACAAATCAGGAGGTAAATATAAATATAAAAAAATTGTTGTACGAAGTTATTTTTGAGATTTCGTAAACTCATTAGGACAAAGGTTATATTTGCAAAGTTAAATAAATAGAAGTATAATAATTTAACATATATACAATGGTATCCATCTGCCAGAAAATTGGTCAAAGAAAATTAAGAACATTCTCCAGACTTTAGCATTATGCTGTATTAGTTTACATATGATTTTCATTAGCTCAGTTCGGGATTAGGCATGTCAGTTATTAATTTTTGAGAAAAAGGTGGTAGATACAAAGTGTTCTGATACTACTATAAAATCTACAGCATTTATGCACTAGTTGTCATAATCTAGCATTAAGCAAGGATGGAGTAAGGCTGAAGGGAAAAATAGATATTAAAATATATGGAACTATATTCATTTCGTATATAATAAAGGGACAAATTTTATTTCGAATTCTTTTCGCGATCAAGACCCAACACCGACAGATATATTACACAAAATCATACACACTCTCAACACAACAAACAAATAGTTTAAATATTATAATAATATATATAGAATTTTTAATATTTTAAAATTTAATTTAAGAATATTACACATTTATGTTTTTTAACACTCACTAGCTTATACATCTATAGGATTATGTACGCTAGACCGTATATTTATTAGTGTATAGTGTATATTAGTACGTGTAGGTAAGAAATAATAAATTAACTGTTGGTGACAGATATCTCATCATGGTGCTAGTTATATAACTGTGAGCTGGGGGAACATAGATAGTAGTATGACTAGTATATAGATGTCATTCTGATAAAATCACTTTATATTATACTTACATATAGTCTTTGTGCTAAAATACCCGCCCTATTTTTAGTATATATTATTAATTTATTAGAATAATACTACCATAGATAGTATAAATATAAAAATGAAATATAGAATTTATTTTATTATTTATCAAATTTTAATAGTTTTATCTAAATGAATTATTTATGGTCGCTAAGCCTCATTATTTATTTTTTTAATTATATTTACTATTTATATAATATAAACTTATTAATAGAATATTAACTGATAATTGTTTAAATAATATATATACTTTGAACTAACTAACTTTGCGAATTGTATATAATAAACTATAAATTATATAATATATATATATAAATAATAAATAATATATAATTATATTAAATAATAATTAATAATAAAATAATATTATATAATAAATAGATATTAATAATAATAATATAAATTTAATATATATATAATAAATACATATAATAAATAATAATAATTATATTAATATAATAATAAATATATATATAATTAATAATTAATAAGATTAATTAATATTTATAATAAATAATAATAATATTTAATATAATAATAAATAATAATAATATAATTAATATTAAATTAAAAATTAAATAATATATAATAATAAATAATATAAAATAATATATAATAATATAAATATAAATAATAAAATAAGGCAATTCAATATAATCAAATGTCCTAAGTTTTTTAGATTTTTTATATTTTCTAATTTTATCTAATATATATTTAATTTCTGGCAATATCATCATTTCATATTGAATTCATACCATTATAATATAAATTCATATTGAAAAATCAATGTTTAATTGGTATGGACTAGAAGAAGATGATGTATCTGAATTGAAATAATCATCCCAGAACCGTCACTCCTCTACTCAATGCAAATACTATGAGGAGCAGCTGTCAAGATTATAACATTTGCCAAGAGAGTGTAAAATCTTAAACATAATTGTGTGAATAGAAGAGGAATTTCCAATTCAATTATGAATCAAATAACTTCTCTAAGAATATGTTAAGAATTTTATTTTATCACATCATTGCAATTTTTATCAAGGAAACCATCTTCATTAAAACAAGTAAATGAATCCTGGTACTCAAGAGTCATGAGCACTGATCCATACCATGATTCCCCGTCGAGAAAAGTTTAAGTATAAAGTAGTACTTCTTCAGTCTTACTCATGAGGTTAAGATATCCGTTCCAAAATTAGGATATTATTAAGGAGCATTATTTCAATAATATTGGTATCGCACAAAATAGAAAAGTAGATTAGAATCATTGGAAAATTGAAATTAAAAACTCATTCATTTACACAAAAATATGAGTAGAAGAATAAAAGATCATTCTTCAAAGACTAAAAAAAACTGTAGGACGACTTTCAATAATAATGACATGAAAAATATAAATGAGGTTCAAAAGTCAACATTATCCTACGAGAGTAGAGCAATGTTCTAGTCCAACGTAGTATTTCCATATGCTAAATTATACATGGTGATCGGACAGTACCTACGTCTTGCCAAGACAGAGTGTAAAATCTTAACATAGATTATTTTATAAATAATAAATATTTAGTTTTATCACATTAATATGAGATCTAATAGATAGAATGTTATTCCATAGATGCTAAGAATAAGGGGGGGGGGCGGAAGTTTTCTATTGCTATATAAATAAGGGAACGAGTTATCTTTATAATTTTTTGTTGGATGTTTTTGTATAGAAATTTTAAGTGAATATATTGAATTATAAGAAAGAAGATTAATATTAATATTAATTATTATTTTTAAAAAACTCAATAATGTATTTTAATCTTCTATTGAGTTTGTCAGTTACAACAGAGAAATAAGGGTTCGACACAAACAATCAAAAATAAATTCAACATATGTACAGCCCGCCTCATGCGTTAGGATAGTTAAGGTTATGGTTAGGTTAGGTTAGGGTTAGGATTATGATTAGGTCAGGGTTAGATTAAGGTTAGGGTTGAGATTCGATCCTTCTTCTAGATACAAGGTAATTTTCCTCCTAGAATTGGATATTTATAGAAGTTTAGGTTATGTTGGTATAAGTTAACGTATTAGGTAGATAAATTGTTAAGGTTTAGTTGTTAGTTATAAGGAATTATCGAATATAGGATTTAGGAATTAATGATCCTATATTTTCCTGTCGACCATTTGAAGTGTGTAGATTTTCCGTTAAAAGGCTAAGACTACGTACTTCATGGTGCTATCCCCGGTAGATAATAAGGTCCATAATTGAGATTATATTGATGAAATTTGGCTTCCTCTTGCTTGGCTAGTTCTTTGTTACACCAATGTTTCGTCTTCTTACTATTGTCTTTTTTCTCTTGACTACTATATCTTACCTGTTGTCGGCTTGTTATTATAATATATTATTATTATCAGTTTTCATCAAAATGTTATGGATAGTGTTTAGATTATTAATACAGATTAGCATCTGTCTCCACATTTGAGTCTTCTTTCATTGAGTTGCTTAAAGATTTTCCCGTTGTAACTTCTAATTCAGTAATTGCAGACTCATTATTAAATGAAATTAAACTCCTCCTCTTTCTCATCAGTGGAACAAAATCTACAGATTTTGAACTGTTTTCAAAAGACTCCTGAAGTGATTGAATTAGAAAATCTAACGATTCGATATTACCTCGATCTTCTGCGGTTGAGTTTGCAGTAAATTCTAAAGTTGGTTTTGATTCTATAGCTGCCAGAATTGGAGGTTGAGTTTTGACAGTTGAGTTAACATCTTTTGATATGTTCGAGCTTATTGCTGTTGTTAAAGCTGTGTTTGGCTCTGCTAATAAACTCGAACTTGCTTCTGTTGACGGCATCAACCTTGATTGTGTTAATACGGTAATGGGTGCTGCTGATAGTGTAAAAGTCAATTCATCTATTGAAATTGAATTTGTTTCTGTTGATATTTCTGACGTAGCAACACTTTGTTCTGTTGATAGAACTGTGCTTGAGGTCGAGTTTGTAAACTGATTTGTATCTGAAGTTGATCCTGTTGATGCACGGGTGTCTGATGTTTCCGTTGATAAAGCTGTTTTTGAGGTCGATTCTGCTGATGAAGAGGTTTTTAGAGTTGATCCTGTTAATAGATCAGTGGTGGGGGATGACGTTGCTGATGGAGCACTGTTTGAGGATGATCCTGTTGATGGAGTGTTTGAAGTTGATTCTACCGATGGAGGGGTGTTTGAGGTTGATTCTATTGACGAAGAAGTGTTTGAGGTTGATCCTGTTGATGGAGGAGTGCGTGAGGTCGATTCTGTTCTATACGTACGTACTTCTTTGCCTTTTGCAATTCGGATGTACGTCCTGCTCGAGCTCTCTCTCTTCCTCCCTCTCTCTCTCTCTTCATTTCTCACTATATAGTTCTCATACCTCTTCTTTCTTACTCTCTCTACTATTCTCACTTCTCTCTTCTCTCTTCTTCATTATACTCTCTCACCGTCAGCATTCATTATTTTTATCCTTCATATTACTTAATACATTAATTTCTAATATCATTATATATATTTTCATTAACTTTAAGTAGTAGTGTTAATTATTATTATTATGATTAATTTATTTTGTATATGAGTATGGGGTGATATGAGGATTGTATTACTATGTTATGATTATTGTAGATTGGATGTTTGTTAAGATATGTAAGAATTCAAACATATATGAATGTATATTTAATAATTTGCGTAGTTAGGATTTTTGAAATTTTACCTTCATGTTTTTTGATGGATATATATTGGATGATTGAGTAGTCGATTTATATTTAGTATAGAAAGGGATTTATGTTGATGATGTTGATGATAACGATAATTTATGATACGTTGATCCTAATGGGGCGGAGTGGGACTAGAATGAGAAATGTTTTATTATGTGTGGATGGGCCATCGTGCAATTAGTTTCATATAGTAGTGTGAAGTTGGTTATAAAGGTGTGTAATTTGCTTAAAATAGTTGTGCGTAATTGACTTATATAGTATTATTAGGACAGTGGTTGAAGTATAAATCTAGTTAGTATTAAGATGTGATGTTGTTGTAATGAGTATTGAATTAGATCATGAGGTGTTATTGAAGATTATGATATTGTTGATATGATATGATGTTTTGAATATCAGATAATACTGGATATGATATAGAAACGCGTGTTTAGATGAGATGACTTGATTGATTTAATAGTAGTTGTTTATGATGGTTTGATATGTAGATTGAGTAATGTTTGTAGTTAAATTCATGTTAAGAATGACTATAATATGTACGAATATATCATTTTAACAATCTTGTATTTGATGAGGTTGAGTCTTACTCTGGAGTATTATGACAAAAGATAAGGGTCTAATTTTCAGATTCAGTAGCACTGGTAGTTGTTTATGTGAGTTTGGAGATTTTTGTTATTCTGTATCCAACCTATCTATTATTGTGATAGTTTAATTTTAGGATGCTCTATAATAGTTCGACAAAGTTAATTATTAATATTTTAGTTGATATGATTATATGTGTAGGTGTGTATATAGGTATGTGTATATTTTGTTTTTCGTGAGAGCCTGAGATTGCTAAATTTATTTAGTTGATTGTCATTCATGTGATACTATATTATAGATATAGGTAGAAGTATAAGCGCCTCTTTAACAATGAGTAGATATTATGATTTTTAACTGAAATATATTTTTAGTAATGTTAATTTTTATTAGTGTATTTTGGGGTCATTAATTGGTAGTTGTTTAAGGTGGTTTAATTCAATAACTTTAACAAAAGATATATTTCTGATTAACGTATATTGTTCTGACATCTAATTCGATAGAGGAGTCTTTCGACGTTTACTTCATTACAATCGGTAGTCTCGTGGTATTTTAGCATATTTACTGAAAATTACAGACATTTTCATTGATTTTATAAATATACATTTGATTAATATGAACACGTATTCTAATATTCAATCCTATATTCCATGCATGAATTGAAATTCTATTTTTCTGTATAAAGATCTTATGTAGTGATCTATCATATTGTAACCTTATCTTAGTTTACTTTAATCATCAAGTAAATAATCAACTATAATAAATATAGTGAGTTTAGCTGATATAATAATAATTTGGATTATTTCACATTTGAGGTGTCACGTGATATAATCATTATAAATAGAGAACTAATATTTAATTGAGTTTATTTATTTCAGTTTTAAAATTGATGAACGATTTTGAATAAAATTAGAATAAAATTTAATTCTTTTTTCTTTTACTTTTCCCATCAATCAAAATTTCTGTTATATATAATCATCAATTAGTTGGGTTTTTATATTTTCAAAACGTTTATTTATTTTTAACTTAGAGCTAAACACATTAATTTACATTTATAATATTCGATTCCTTCAGAATGGTAGTATATACTTTAGACCAAGTTTATTTACATGAGCTCTCATTAAAGTGTGACGATGATATCTTTCTAAATTGTGCCAAGTGTTGATGATTAGAAGTATGTTAGAATAGAAATTATATTTTATGTGGATCTTTGTATAGCATCGGTAGATAAGTGGAAGACCTCACACAGCAATGTCCTATTACAGTGACATATCGTGAGTTTTATAGTATCTCGACAATTTCTTCGAGACTCTCATACTCATTAACCCATTGTTGCCATCTAAAAATAATGTTGCTTTTATTATGTCAACCTCTTGAGAAAACGAAAATAATGAAAGCAGATCAAGGCTTTCACATCACTATTATATGATAATTAATTTAAAGATTATGTGAGAAAGTTGTGATTCAATTTGAGTGTATTAATATATTAACTTAACATGAGACTTTCAAACTTTAATAACTTTAACTGTAAACTATGCAATTGATACACATATACATGTGAAGACAGAAATTTTGGTTTTTATCTTTGTCGTTTCCTAGAAATTATTATTGAAATTTGTATATGTGATACATATTGTGAGTGAGTATGTATGAATATGGTCAAAAAACCAACCGAATAGAGAAAACCCGAACACATCACTCTGGCCAACACAGAATGCATGAAAAGTTTAGTCGATTTGTGTATGAATTTTTGTGTTTGTCGGAGTAACTAGAGTCAGTTGTATTTGAGAGAAACAATCAACAGTACAGCCTCAAGCTCAAAAGAATGATCTGCATAGACGCTCGTTAAATACTACTAGTGAACAGTAATAAAGTAACTACTTAAAACAGACGCGACCTGTTATTATTTTCGTAGTCTCTATATTATTTTTATTATACTTTTTTAAATGTCATTTTATTCCAACTAGTGGTAACTTGTTACTCTTCCATATTGTGAATATTTTAGTTGAAGATAATGTTTGCGAGTGAACAGTTATCAAAGTAAATAGGTAACTATTGTGTACCTATGACGATTAATCAAATAAGGAAATTTAGGGAGTTCTCAGTTATCTGATCAAAAAAGTTAGATATGCTGCTACTGTTTCATGTCGTGTAGGCAGATTATCATATCTAGTAAATCTCATGTATTGAACAATAAGTTCTCTAGTAAATAATATTAATTTAATATTTTTAGAATGATAATTTAAAAGAAAATATATCTGATAGACTTATTTGAGTGACCATTATTGTCTATTACCGTACATACATAGTATATAATTATATATATAATTCATACCATTTTTACTATTGTAGACTCTTTTTATGCACTTTATAGACTATATAAAATATATAGATTTTTTTCTCTGAAAAATATCAATAACTATCTTTCATCAATCTGCCTATAAGTTTAATTTCGTGAAATTCGGGTAACTAAGATTAAGAAGTCATTAAACAACTAAATTCTATAAGCGATAGAGAACTACAGATGAAAAAATTTTGTCACTTGGGATATTGATTTATCTTCATATATTTTATTATGTACTCATCTATATTTATTTCATTTATCACAATCACCTATTAGTTTGAGAATACCATCAAAAATTATACACTAAGGTCCAACGCTTTAATTTCATATTTTATTAACTTTCAACCTCTTTTATGCATTCTTATGGACTCCTTAATTATCTAGATGTATAGATTTTTTCAATTATCTATTTGTCTTTATAAACCTCCTTATCTATTTCTCTAAATTTCATATCTATCTATCTAAGACTATTTTTCGGCTACTTGACAATATGACTACCACCCTAGCATAATATGACTGCGTTTTACATCCGCTAAAAGGGAAAGTATTTTTACTAACACAATCTGTTTTACAATATTAGGTTTCCGCATATAGCTCATTCGTGAGTACATAATGTTAGTGTTGAGCACGACTGTTTCTAGTATTTTGAGCATCTGCTCTCCCTTGAGTGTTGAACATGTCTCAGTAAGACAAGACATCCATCTAAGGGATATATTATCACTACAGAAATATTTTACTTAATTCATTATGCCAACAGTTATTTATTTCAGATTGTGTTTTCCAGCGGGCTATATTGTGAGTATCAATTTAAATGCTTTAATCATGAAACATATTATCTACCATTATAAAACTTTAAGTTTAGTGTAACATTTTTTGTCTATATTTACTCTTTATAGATAAACTTATGAGTAATTTTCAGCATTATTTAAGTTGTTCAAAAAAATTACCTCAACGTTTTTTAGTGAGTTAATAATTTTATCTCTGTTCAAACACACTTTACGAATTGTGTGTCTCGTTACTAACCAACTGTCACACACTACGCCACGAACTTATATTACAATAGGTTCTTTTATTGCAAGATGTCGAGTATGGATTAGGTGTAAGTTCTTTATACTTAAATCAGTTTTGAGTACGTGTAGAGTTTATCAATAGAGACACTAAACAAGGAGGCAATTTTAGGAGCTAGTTTCCTAATATATTTGAGTAACGGGCATAGTGTGGGACTGGAAAGACTCGCAGGTTGTAAAATGATTGTATCCTATCAATTAGGTATCCCCAGTGAAACTGGAGTCACGAGAGAGTGAGTAGGTGGAGTTATTATGCTTACTATGTAGTAGAACTGAAAGCCATAACATATGAGTTCGCACCAGGATTATCATGAAATCTATGCTTAACTAGTATATGCTATATTTGGATTAGTATGAGTCATGATTTGTTAATAGAGACTAGATCATCAACACATTCATGTATAGATATTGGGTGTTAAGTATAAAAACTGATGTTATTGATAGTAAATAATGTTAATTATTATCAAGCCGTACACAACAAAGAATTTCAACAGTTTTTTGTGATTCTACGTCCAAATGCAGAACTTCATTTACTAGGATTTATAAATTGCAAGTGCCGTACAAATACTCGGTAACGGCATTTAGCATGTCTTTTACATTTAAAACAAAAATATATATGAAACATGATACATCATATTACAATGAGAAGTCGTGGTTTGTTCAGTCAAAATAAGTAATACAATATTATATAATCACTATAATCAGAGTGGACCTCTTTAACTACGCCGGTTTCAATTTTCTCTACTTGAATATTAGTAGAATCTAATTTTTTTTCTTTTAGAATATAGAACAATTGTTTCCCGTTTTCGTCGTTTCCTATTTTATATAATATTAATTATATTATATTATATATATATATATATATATAGTATAATATATATATAAATTATTATATATGATATATTTATTATTAATATTATATATATATATATATATATATTATATATATTATATTATTATTTAATAAATATATTTAGGAAAGGATTGTAAGAGTTATTTACAATAGTAAAATAATTTTTTCAATACAGATTATCTCATGAATACTACATATAAGCTACAGGGAAAAGAATACATTGCTGAGAATATGCTGAGGTTACAGATTTAATTAGTGATAGTAGGAGAAAATGTTAAAAAAAAAAAAATATAAAAAAAAAAAAAAAATAAAAAAAAATCAAAAAAACCAAACATATGCAAATACAGCGAAGAGAAATACATTTTTCGAATCTCTAGTTGTGTGAAAAATTGTGTAGAAGATATATATGAGATATGTATATATATTTTCTACTTGTACAAATAATAGATTCAAAAAACATTTCAAGATTGTTTTTCTACTCATTGCTATGTAAATGTCAGTGATGTCCAGAGTAACACTATTTAAGATGTGACTCTTTTATACTGGTTTACCTCGTGAAATATAATATATTATTCTCTGTTTTACATTCGAGAACATTGTTGTTATAAATTAATATAAACCATAATGTGGCTATAAACATTGTCATTTTTTTAAATTTGTTCCAAGAACAAATTCATACACAAGAGAATTAGTCAGGAAGTCGAGGACTGAAATTATCCGTTACACGTGAAGAACTAACATGGGCCAGTGCGAACTCATATCATAGTAAAGACCAATCTGTGTCAAAAAACTCCCTGAAACAAATTTGCTAACATCGAAAAGGAATCATTTTTTTTGGCCAATTCCTTGTAACAATTTAAAGCTATAGAAAGAAATATCGCAATTTGTAATTTTATGTAACATCACAAATAATAAGATAGAGTAGTTTTAGAATAATATTGTGGGATCTATTCGCTGATGCTCTATTAGAGTAGAGAGAGAGGAAAATAATTCACTAATAAAATCATACTTATATAACTATTGTATTAAGTGTAATAAATATCACCACTTCAGCTATGAAATTGCTATAAATGATTATATTAATTTTTATCGAGAAAAATTCTGTGTGTGATATTCAGCAACACAACAAATGGTGCTTTATAGAAAATTTAATTAATTTTTATGAATAATATTGTAACTTTTTTTTTAATTAAATCTCCCGAAAAGTAAAGAGTAACGTTATTTAGTGAACCAGGCAAAAAAAAATAGCTTCTACGTTAGTTGGTAATTATTTATGAATCTAAAATCGTGAGACTGTATCAATTACGTGAGTGAAGTTTATATTTCCATTTTTTAGGTGAGGGAGTGGAGAGATAATGAGCCACAGCCTGAAGCCAATATTGAGCAGGCCATATGATTCAGTTGAACCATAAGGTGGCTCGTCGATGGCGGAGAAATAATGAATTCCATCCTTTTACAGGGCTGAATTACAAGGGGAGCGGAGAACGTTGTGTGCCAATTACTTGGGACCCGATTTATAGCCGCGCAGGGCGTTACATTGGACACTCAGCAAGTTACTTAATTTTTCATACAAGTGTACCCCATTGGAGACACACAAAAGCAACGAACGCGTGGCTACGGAATGTTATCCTCTTTTTTTAAAAGAACTAACTCTCTCTGAAAAAGCGCGTATTTTGCGTGTCGGTTTTTCTGGTCTCTGTACGCGTGTAGATTTCCCGTGATATCGCGAAAGTATTCATGACTCTCTGCAGTAAGCCTGCTGTAAATAATCGAATTTACAATACGATTTCTTTTTTTAAAATGCTGACCTTCAGGGTTATAATTCTTCTACGCTACAAAAAAACAAAAAAGAGTAATGCGTCAGATTTATAGAAATTGTAGTCTATTTATAAAAGACCGAAGTAACTCATTGTAAATAGAGTCTCTAAATAGGGCGCTCTAATCATATTACATTCAAGGAGTATGAAGTCAATTATTCTAAAAAAATATATAGTTATAGTTGAAACTGATAATTATTTTTGTGTTATTTCTCTATAATTAATACTTATTTGTTCTTATTAAAGAATATATTACCAGTGGATTAAAACAGACGAGAATAGATCATTACTCGTATATTGACCTGCAGTAAAGAACATATTCGCGATAAATATTTGGTGGAGACGAGTTTTTTTTTATTTCGTATTCTTTATAGATATTTAGAGCTGCGTATGTCTCTCCGTGCTCTATCTAACACCCATCGTACATCATAATTGTCTTCATAGTATAGAAATATATTTAATGTCCATTCTTCTCACTTGGTCTAAGTGTCTATATTTGTTGTGAGATACCCCAATTGAGAAATGTGATGTAGAAGAAACTTCCTTCTCTTCGCTGGTTTTAACATGGGACATAACAGGAATCTATTTGGCTGAGTATAGCAAAATGTATAGGAGTAATATATGACTGAGGGTAGTACTGTATTTCTATGTTGGTCACATAATTTTAATTATTTCGTTGTAGGTATAAAATAGTTATCATTGATATAATATATTAAATATATTAATTTAATAAATTTAAGCATATGCTTGTAGTTATATACTTTTAAGCTATTTAGCGTTTATAAAAAATAAATAAATTTACAGTAATTAGATGAAGTCAGTACAGTGTAAACGAGGTAAACATCTAGTTTTTATATTTAATAATGTATTATAATTTTCCTACTGATTATTAGTATCTAATATTTGTAAAATAGTTTTTAAGAGTCCGTAGATAATGTAGAATTTGAAGTTTTATGTACTGGTGCCTGATAAAAAAGTATAATAATATAATAATAATAAGAATTATATATGGTAAGTAATAAGTTGCAATTGGTGAGACAATATGATTTTTTGTAATAAACTTATGAAATATAAAAGAGAGAACGAATTGGCTAGAAAATGATCGATTGGAAACCATAGTAGATAGTATATATATATATATAAAAGAGGATTTCTTAGTCCTTTTTTTAGTACCTATAGATAAAGAAATATTAAAAACAAATTTAGATAATTATGAAAATAGTTATAGATTGATAGGAATTAATAAAATTCCAGATTTCGATAAGGGCTAACAGTTTTAAGAAAGATTTATTCACCTTTAACAGTTATAATATATATCGTTAAGTTTTTTTATTAAAATTATTACTGAAAACAATGAGAAAATCTAAACGAATTAGAATGAGAGATGATGGTAAAATTAAATAAATGATCGTTAAAACCTAGATATTTGACGTACAACTATGAAATAACCTAACTATCAAACCTAACACCTTAACCTATACCTAACTACCTAACATAACCTATTACCTTAATAACAGGAGGTACGGAAGATGTGCCTAGATATAAATAAGAGTCGCGCTTGACTACCGTGAAAGCCTTTATGCCAGAAGCCAGAGTTGAAATTAATATGATACTATAATCATTATAATTAATAACCGAAAGTAAGGTATTCAATTACCATATGATTTATATTAGAACACGAAGAAACTCAGTAGTGTAATAACATAATGATTGAAGAATATATGTTTTAGATGACGAAGGAATGATATACATATCGACAGAATAACGGTGAGGTTATCCTTACCAATACATAGAGTAGAATAGGGATACTGAACCATAAAAAATAGATGTATTTTACACTATAAATTATGAAATTTTAAATGACTGAAATTCATACATCTTATTCATTTTAAAGGAAAGTCCAAACATAATCATGCAATCTAAAATATTTTTCTTGTATCATCAGAGATCAATAGAAACTTTTGGTGGAATCATAATCCAGGGGGAGAGGCTATTGATGGTCACATTAATATGCTCGTGCTGCCCACCTCCTCCCGCTGCGACCAGCTAATATTTTTATAGTCCACCCTAAGATATAGCGTTAACATGCCATATTTATGGTATGAGTCACCCTACATACTTATATTAAATTTAATACGGTCGCTTTAGTTTATTATTCTCTCTCCTTTAAACTATGAATTTATAATATTTTGATCTTATTATACCATTAAGTTCTTTAACATTAATCTCATAAATTAAGACTATATATAATAATATTTTTTGAGATTAGTTAATTATTTCATTATACAAAGTCATTATTATTATAGATACTATTTACTATTCGAAATGCAATGGGAATAATATACCCTCAATTACTATCAACCTACCCATATATCATCCAGTAATCCGGTCACTTTGATGCTTATATATACTATATATATATTAAACCCTTATAAAATAATATTTTAACAATGATACATTATGTTATATAAGCCTCACATTAGATTGAATAGATAAGAACTCTTCTATTTAGAGTAAGATAAAATAATTGTGTCTTGGTAACAAGATTATTTTACCAAACTTATTAGTGAGACACTGCATGATTAAAATTATTGATTTTTATTTGTAATAAATTTTTCTTATAAATATAACTACAAATTCTCTTCATAATAGTAACTATGACTAATAGATGTCAACTACACATCTATTCACTCTAAGAGCTCACATATTATTCAACAATGACAATTGTCAGTGCCAATCGGGCTATATAACATAGATAATTTTGCATTCTCTACGAGAAGTAGTGATATGATATCGTTTAAAAGTGAAACATATAGAGTTGCATTTAGTACAAAAAAGATACGAGCTTCCTTTCTATAATTATTAAATAAAACATGCTGAGCTGTAATTAATCTCAGATTATGCGTTAGCTCAAAAATCGATTTTTATTTTATGGTGTATTATGACTATATTTTATTTTTCCTAGTTGCTCTTTTGTTATGATTAAAATAACATAGCGCATTAATATACAAAAGTTAAAGTTATAATCATTCTATTATAGAATCAATTATAATTGGCTAAGAGGCACACTTCTTATCATTTGGAGAACTCACTATACAAATCCTTTGATTCAAACGAACCCATAATGTCTACACTCTATATAGATTAACAGATTAGAACTCTGAAAACAGAAGGTACATTTAAAACAAGTATCATATTGTATAAGTAAAACAAAACCCATGACAATGAATAGTATTTAAATGAAATAACATGATCTTAAAACTCGCATAAAAAAAATATTAATAGTTAATTCTCAAATTGACTTCATTATCACATTAATCGAACAATATAGTCTGGATTCGTCAACAGTATCTATTTGACTTATTATAAAAATTTATTTAGAATTTTTTAATTCGTTTAGAGATTTTATTCTTATCCAAAATTATTATTTATTATGTATATAATTTTATGCAATAAAATTATTTATGATACATAACATCTAACAGTTTTTAACTGTAATCTCTAATAGCAGCAACAACTATAAAACTCTATTCAATAACACAGTTCTTATATCATAACCTACGATATCTACTTATATCTCGTCCGTGAGAATCTAAAGGTGGATTATATAAGTCTTCATGATAGAAAATTCATATTATAAACGTCAACCATCTATCTCAATCTATCTTGACTTCATACGTTGGAAATTGACCCTATATATACAAATGTCTGACATATAATGGTATTTGGAATATGTTTATACAGCAGTGGAGAGAATATACTGCAACGAGTTAGAGAGTGAAGAAAAAAAAAATTGGCTGTAATCATTGTGTTAAAGTATTTCTAAAAAACTCTACTATATATGGAAGCAGAAATTGAGCATAAAATAAAATATAATTAAGGAAATAGATTACATATTAAAACCATTAAAAAATATTTATTATATACTAATGTCATTACCTAATTGATGAAAGACTAAGTGATGATAAGTTTATGACACAGTTTATTATATTTTATAATATATTATAATTAATTAATAGTATATTATTATATATTATATATATATAATATAATTATAATTATAATATTATATATTATTATATTATATATATATATTATATATATTATATATTTATATATTAATAATATAATATTATATATATTATATATAGTATATATATATATTATATATACTAGTATAATATATTATATTTAAAGGCTTGGTTCAAGTTAATTACATTATTGTCATGTTAACAGAATACAAGTATAACATAAGTATACTTACTGACTTGTATTTCAATACATAGTTGGTCAGTTCTGATGAATACCACATTACCAGTTAAAATATCTATTAAAAAATACATAATAAACCATATATTAAAGTACAGTATAAGTTCTTAAATTTTATCAAAATTATAGTAAATTATGCAATATTAATATATAAATATAATATAATATATAATATTTTATATTAATATATATTATATATATATATTATAGATATTTAGATATATTATATATATATATATAATATATATAATTAAAATATATATAATTCATATTTTTAATTAATATAATATTATATATATATATATATACTAATATAAATTAATATAAACGTAATATATTATATATCTTATATAGAATAATTAAATGTATATATTAATTATATTTAAAATTAAAAAGTAATAGTATTATATATAATATTTGTATAGTAATGAATTACAAATTGTAATATATATATAAGCATTTTATATATAATTCTGATGACTATTATTTATATATGGTAGTTTTCCAACTTTGCAGTCACTACCCATTCAAATGTAATCTAACAAATACTATAAATGCTGCTGCTATCTTTGCATCGTCTTCAATAGTATCATATCTACTATATATAATCTCAGAATAATAATCATATTCTTCTTTCCATGAGAATCAAATAGATTTCTCAATGTGAACTATTTTTAAGTTAAAGACGTGAGGAGATGCTATATTATGTTAAAGTAGATATCATAACAGTACTTGTTTGGTACTTAACTATGAAGAACATTTATAGAGCCTTTTATGTGTAGATATATATTTTAATTTAATACACCTATAATCCAAGTTTGAACCCACCCTGTGCCATGCGACTCTGTCTTTCTACCGATTGTCCCACGATAAAAAAGCTTAGTAATTATTTTTTATTATTATTAATTATTATTAATTACTATACGTGAAGGTATCTTAGTGGATTATTTCCATGGAGGAGATTAGCCTCCAACATTGACGTTGATTAATTACTAAGGTTTATATAATGTTTTGGAAATGGCCGTAAGTGTTTAGAGTCTATTAGTAATTATCTCCCCTTCATCACCCACAGCTGTATAGAATAATTCTAACACTTTCTCAATATAGTATAGCTACATACTTCGTTGACAATAACACTTTGGAGTTAATCTTTGCAAAATATTTCAATACCTTAAACATCAACGGATGAAATTTATTTTCTTATAACTCATGATCATATACAATTATCCTTATTACTGCATGACGATTTAAGATAGTGTCAAGATAATGTTATACTGGTGGTGAGAGTAACATCGACTTTTTTAACGTGACGTTAAATTATATATTACCTATAAACATATTATTAAGAATTGAGTTTAATACAGTGAGTCGTTATAATTTTATCAAGATAAAACTAGAAGGTTAAGACCACTTCCTAACACATACACTAACAAAGTAATTAATTATCTAATCTAGAATGAAACATAATTTAATTTAATATTCAGTCTATAAATTTTAGAAAAATAAATTCTCTGTGATGAAAGAAAAGTAAATAAATATGGCCAATGTATATATTTAAATTATTATATATACTATATATATATATATATATTATTATTAATATATATAATAATAAATTATATATATAATATACTATATTAATTATATATATATATAATATATTATATATATTATAAATATATCATATATATATATATATATATTAATATTATATAATATTATTTATATATATATATATATTATATATATATCTATTAATATATTAATTAATATAATATTAATATATATGTGTTGTGTGTGTACAAAACTGATAGCAAGGATAATTCGAAATAGATCAATACATCGTAAAGTTAATATGTCTTAGTACAGATTTATCAGTCTTCATTGAATAGCAAAACTTTTCTTCTTTAGTAAATATTTTAACTGAAAGGATTCTTTATTATATACTTTATAATATATATTAATATATATAATATATATTATTATAATATATATTAATATATATATATATATATATGTATGTATAGTATAGTATGTATGTATTATACCAGCAATCTTCGTATTGAGCAAAATAATATAAATGAATAAAATAATTAAAATTAATTATATAGATTTTATATTTGTTCTAAACACATATAGAAATAAAAATAAAAATGTCTATATAATATATATATAATATAGACTATATACATGAATTAAATATTAGTAGTTTTATCGCATTCCAGTAAATAAGGATTCGTTCATATAATGGTTATCACTAAATCTTAAGTATTATAAACTCTTTTCTATTTACATAAAATTAGTACCATATATCTCACATACACAGCTCAGTTCTGATCAAGTCATCAAATTCGTTTCCATAATCTTAGTCACTATATGTAAAAAGTTCACGTTTATGACATGCAACATCATTTTTACTGTAAAGATAATCACTTGGTAAATACGATTTCGGTCATTGTTCTTGATCGGTAAATGAATTATATGAATGCTATAGAGTTTAAGAAATGATTAATAGATAATCTTGAGGGGCAAGGAGTGGCGTATAACATGACGCCAGATATAACTCTCTTAGAAATATGACACAGTTAAAGTCTAGCATTAGGTATATCATGAAAACATCGAAAAAATGTAGAAAACGTCGATACAGTTAATATGAGCTGTCAATCCCCTTTAGTACTAAATTCTTTTTGTGAGAACTCGCGCAGTCCAGAAAATCCCCTATGGGCTTTCAGACTGGAATCCTCTGAGAGACGGTGTTACCCGTGCACTTACTGGATCACACCTGTTATCCACTTTGTAGAGGTGTCTATTTTTACACTGAGTCACAAGCGCGTTAAACTTATACACCTATACCACTCACTTCGACTAGAAACACATCTGCATTCCACTGTTCACTTATTGACACTCTTCGTCTATCACTCTGACACTCTCACATTCTCTCTATCAACATATATTTACTACTTTTATACTGAACTCATCATCTATTTATATGCGTCTCTGATACTCATAAGTTGTTCAGAATCGCTGGTTCTTTCACGCGCAGGATCAAATGGCTGTTTCGTCCACATTGCTACTTAAGAATATCTCAGCTATACCAACCGTCAATTTTCGACTTCGATTCATCTTTTCCCACATGACCAACATCCTCTCAATGCTTTAATCGCTGCTTTTATTTTGAACTAATATAACAATTTACCCTTTTATTCACGTACCATCACAACGCTTCTCTATAATAAATCACAATTCCGTCCAATCTCACTAATAGAATTATATTCACTATTAGTATATTTCACAGACATAGTTAACACCATCCCTTTATAGGATATGTATTATCAGGTCTTGTATCTATTTCTCTTACCGGTTATATGTAACGAATCAATACTCGTTTATTCTTTTTCAAGCGCAGAGATAATTGAATTTCCTCACCTCCAATTCACTCATATCATCTGACAGCGTATATCTGCACATCACATTCATTTAAACCACAGTGGGGATAAACTACACTCATATCACGCCTGATAAGACATAGCGAACACTACTTATAAGAAGACAGAGTCTGCTGCCTCTTTACTCTATACACCACACGAAATCTTATATAAATCGCACCGACGACACGTTCATGACATTCACCACTTTCCAACTACAAGATAACACGAGCAATTCAGAAATTTCCACTGGCATTTTCTGTTCACTTCTTTTATCATCACTTTCATCGATGTATCTGAATATATCAACATATAAAACGTAAGAGAGCTTTTTCCGAGTCCTACGCGTCTACTCTATTTTCACAATACTACAGACTCTTTCAACAAGACAACCCTGAATAGTGAGTGAGCTAGTCACTATAACTTACTCATAAAAACTCATTAAATTATTAATCTACTTATATCTAAAACTGTTTACTTAATTTCAAAACTCACATCACATTTTAATCAATCACTCCAATAATTGCCAAAAATCTCTCTAATCCAAATCAATTCTATCATCACATAAACTAATCTCCATTATATTCAGAATCACACATCAACACAATTTATTCAACTCATCACTAAATAACATAATAAGGGTATTAGGTGACGCCTCTCTAACATATTTTATCTATCTATAATATCTACAAGGATATTTATTACACTATAATGACTATCTAATGACCCTTGCACTACCACCTAGATCCTATCATCAATAATTCCTATTCACAAGGTAATCTACTGAACATTGGATCTCACTCGCCGCACCACCCCCCCCTCCCTCATAACCCTCACCAACCCAACCAGCACACCCTCCCACCCCCCCTCACCCCCCCCCCGCCTCACCCCCCCCTCTCCACATCCCCACCTACCACACCCCCCCCCACACACCCCCTCCCCCCCCCGCCTTTCTAGGGACTACGACTCTTTTTCCTGTTTACCCATTTTCATTTAAAATTCATTCTATTGTAATTATTACCTTTGTATTAATATAAATATGTAAACATAACCATGTAATCTATTAGAGAGAATAAAATATTTTTGATTTGATTTGATTTGATTATTATTATATTATAGTTATATTAATATATATCATATTATTATCTATTTATTATTTTGTAGGATAAATTTATATTATTATTATTATTAATTATTATTCTACATTTATTCTATCATCACAAGTAATTCAGGTTCTTTCAAAGCTGATATGTAAAAATACGTGACCTTATATTTGTAATACTCGAGAAATGAGATAAGATAACAGACCGAATATTTCTTGTGCTCTAAGCTTGTTTTAGTGTCATAACGTTCGGGGATTTTAAAGTGTTAAAAGCTGCAGCTCTGTTTTTTAAAAGTGCTTTTCAGCAGTTGAAAGGTTGTACGGGTATGAATTGACTTGGCAGATATGCAGCTGTAGATGATATTGTAAAATGGGGAATCAATATCCCTGAAAGTAATGTCCTAATCGTATATAAAAGAAAACCTGATGGATTCAAATGGTTTACATGCTGTGATTACTTAGGTTATTCTGATGGTGTGCGGGTTTTTTATGAACGACGACTCACTTTGTATATGTCAACACGCAGAAACATGGATCAGCGAAAAATTTAAGTCGTGTAATATCTTAAAGCACTGGAGAACAGTTATATCCTGCGGTGAAGACCACGATTGTAAGCAACTTATTTTAACCTTTTCTAAACATTTATATATGAATACATTGGATATTAGAATATGGTAGAGGTCCAAAGATACAGGAATATTTGAATCTACACCGTATGGATTCTATATTAAGGGTGTGACTCAGATAAAATATCTGTCTCAAGTTCGTAAGTTAGTACTGCGGAAAATGAAAAATTCACGTATGCTAGATGATTATATTGCTGTTACTCACAGTTTGTTATACCAAGAGTATTTTGCATTTAAAAATTATTACCCGAAGGCTCTGAAAATAACATTCATAAATTCATTTACCTACTAGAGAACAGTGGAGAGAATTTATTTACCAAGACGATCCTTACAGTAAAAAATTTGCATTGTTCGAACGAGAACTTTTTACATATGTGATTAAGGATTGTTTTGATGTACTGAAAAAATATATAACTTCTCACGATTTATGGAACTGGCATTTATGTAAAGATTTAGATAATTTTAATTTTAAGACTTTATATGAACGCTATATATGAAATCTTTATAAATCGGAATAATTATTACCATAATCATATATACGTACATATATATATAATATACTAATACAATTTCCTATATATATATATATTATATAATATAATATATATATATATATATATAGAGCTATAATTAATATATAAATATTTTACAATTTAATTATAAATCATAGTAGACAATATAATTTATATTAATTTTCTAATATATAATATACAATACAATCCTTCAGTAAATTTTACAAGAAGACAAGATGCTTTGTCATGAAAGGACTGAATAAATCTGTAGATAACATATTAGACTTTAAACTGAGCTGCATCATATGTCGTATTCTTACTCAGTTTGTTCACACCCAATCCACGGACACGTACATAATTCCTAGAAGCTGAATGGATTGGACATGAATGTATAAGCCTATAAGTAATATATATTTATTCATTCTAGTACCTACTATATATATATATAATATAATATAACTAACCTTACCTAGTCTATCTAATCATAATTTAATTTATATATATATACATAGGCATTGTTTACTTTTCTTCTGATTGGTCGAAATAATCTCTCTAAAATTGTAACTGATTAAATAAAAGATTCTTCAGTTAGACATTGCTTCTTGTGTTAACATTAATTCTCTTCCTAAACCCAAGCATTTCTCTGAAATTAACGTTCACTGTATTACTCATTCTAATAATGACGTGGTAATAATAATACGTCGTAAAAGCGATGGCAATCGCTACATTACTTGCACTTCTAATCGTCATGCCAGTAATAAGGCATTGTTCATATCTGTAGAAAATTTCATCCGTGCTCTTGATGCATTGAAAACTTGGAAAAAAGCAAGGTATGTCATCAAATGTAACGAATCAGTGGAGAATATCTATCAGAGATGGTGAAGAAAGGGATACTAATAGACTAACTCTGGCATTCCTGCTACATAACAAAATTAAACCTGTAGATAAACGTCAATGTTGGAGGCTATCTCCCCATGGAATATCCTGACTTTCACGTATGAGTTTCACTATTCGTCACCACAAAAATATTAGTCTTAATTAAAATGAGAGAGAAGTTAATAGCACATCTTGCTGAAATTGATAAATTTATTCAGTTAATAAATATCGCCCAAGGCTTACTTTATGTTATGTACGAACAAGTCTGCGGTCTACCTTACTATAGTGATCTTCGTCATGTCTTAACTAAAGTTAACATTGAGAAATCTATTGATCTCTGGAAAGAAGAAATGATATCTATCGGGGTAGCTTACAGTGAAGAACGAGCAAAGATAGCAGGCAGCATTTATTCTTGTATTAAATCTGAAGGTGTGCAAAGTTTGGAAAACTACATAAAATGTCATCAGATTATTATAAATCTTATGATGAACTTTCTCTGAGTAATCTTTTTTCAATATGATAATATACGTACATTTGTTACTACTATATATATACACAACTTCCAATCCTCAATAATCAAATAGGTCATCATCTCGGACCTATATTATGAGATATATATATATATATATTAATTATATATATTATTATACATACAAATACGGTATTATTAGGACTGATATAATAGAAAATATAATATACATAATTATAATATATATATTATATATATTAATATTATCTTATTATTTATAATATATATATATTTTTATATATTTATTATATATTATTACTTAATATATTTACTATCTAATTTCTTTATATATATATATATATATATAACTATATAATTTATATATATTTATAATATCTATATAATTATATATAATATAATATTTATTATATATATATATATATATATAATTAATATATATTAATATATATAATATAAATTAATATACGTATATAAAATATATATATATATATATAGTAAATATTAAAAATTAAACTTGTTTTTTTATTTACACTGTATAATCCAGTTCCATTACATTCCAAATTTTTGATGAAGGTAAATATTCAACGTATAGTTTATGCATGAGGGTTGATTGAATATGATTTTAATGACTGATAATAGGATCACGGCCGAGCAAGGATGAGGTGGGGTGTGATTGATAGAAGTATTGATTTTTCTGTATCTATTGATTAATTGATATTTTTTACGTTATAAACATAAAAATAATAAAAAATTTGGTAAAACAAAAAAAATTCTAATTAATTTTATATCACATGTTACGATGCAAAAAACGATTTTTAGTCTATGTTATGACATATATAATAAAATTTTTAAATATAATTTTAAATACGTTTACATCAATGAATCACAAGTGAGAATGAGGGAGATTGGAAGCTGCAGTGATGGCAGTCATTTCAAAATTGATAATTAATTTTTTAAGGTAAAACAAAATAAAAAAGAATGAAAAATTAGTAAAAACTTAAAATGTTTATACTAATATTTCAACGCAGATGTTTATAATAAACGAACATTTGTACAAAGAAGTTATTTTCACTTTGTTGACTACTATTAATATCGGCTTAAAATGTTTAAAGACAAATTGAGAAGGAGCGTCCCCACTGCAGTTAGTGACAGTCATACATTGAAAGATTCTAATTGCTATTACTACATTCGGGTTTACAAAATAATAAGAAATTAACAATAAAAATTAATAAATGTTTTAATAATAAGTTTGTAATAATATTCGTACAAAACCATATTTATTATCCAATGAAGCTTATTATTATATCACGTTAGTATTGTTTGAGTATTTGAACTTTTTCCGAACTGTTTAAATATTCATTTAGGAAATAAGCAGTAGCAATATTGCCGGATGGATGGTGGTTGAGATGGGTGGTATTTTCGCCATCTAAGCAAATATATTCTATCTATTACTAACATTATGGGTCTAATAAATAAGACTTTTGAAATAAAGAATGAGGTGTGAACAAAAAAGAAATAAAGATATGGTAAAAGTTCAAATTTTTTTCCGAGATGTTCAAAGAGACAATGGAGATTACAAATTTTATTAAATCACTAAGTTATAAGGAGAAGGAATAAAAAACGACTCGTAATCAATCCTCAATATACTCTTTTTCTAAGGGGCCCCAAATCAGCTATCGTGTGAGAAGACTTATGCTCAGGGTATTTTGACTAAAATAAGTAGATAATACAAGAGGACACATAGAAGATATAAACAAGAGCTTTATGATAAGTTCATATTTTAGTTCAATTATTTCTGAGTGGCTGCTATGTGTAGATTATTCTAAGAAATTGATAGATGAAATTCGTCAATTAAAATTTCCATTTTATAGTAAAGCGACTCACATCATTTTGGGTTCAGTCCCCTCCTCATGTGGGGAACCTCCCGTTAAATCTGTCTGATATGTTAATCATCCTTGTCATCATACATTCCTCAACTCTGTTAATGTCATCTGAGTTGCTTCGTGTCATAAACATAAAATGGTAATGATACCTTACTCGTAATATTTTATGATATGATTGTTAAGTCATATTTGTCAACTCTGGCTAGCTAGGTCAGAAGGCTCGGTGTCAGCGCACCTTATTATCGGCCATGGCGTCGCGAGCCCTCCTGTATAGGTAGCTTTACGATTCAGAGTTAAGGTGGATAGCGTGATTCAGAGTTAGGTTAATGTGTTAGGTTAGGTTGTTTCGTATTAAGAAGTAAGATTGTCATTAAACCTTTTTATTATAACATCATTTATACGTTTAGTGTTTTTTAAATTACTTATTTGACCACCTTTGTTTCATATTATGTATTATATTTTGTATGCTGGAGTGATTCAGAGAATTTCAAATAAAAAACATTACTGAGTTTAGTTAGTGAGAGTGTAAAGTGTAATAAATCTTTCTTTTTAAAACATACTATGAAGTAGCCATATAACACTCTCATCTTCATAATTGTTTTCTCTCATTAACTTTTCATATTATCAATCTCTACTACTCCTGGTCATATGTGTTACTATGCTAAAAATATGATTTACCTATCCTTTCTAAACCTCCTATGGCCATCGACTTTCGCCATTCGTCCTCTTTCATATTTAGTTCGAATTTATCAATAACTGTTATTTCAATTGCAACTTATATTCTACAAATGCGACGACTGGCGATGCCACCTAAACGGAAAGACACATACAAGCCTTTTCCATATGTATTGCTGAGCATAAGTATTTTTATTTACCAGAACTCTAGAGATCCTAGTCATTTACATCATCCCCTATTTGTGCGTGCGCGCCGCTACACTATATCTACTTTAATATATGAGTTATATACTTTTTTTTATCGCCCTTTCATTTTATTTCTTCTTCAATTTCCGGCATTAAAATGTTCACTGATTTTAAAAATGTATTCAGTTTTTATGCAGCTATCGTAGTTTTTTAGATACAGGTGTCCCCTAATCTGAAAGCTGATATATTTTATATATAATAAATTATT
>JABUQX010069516.1:32500-41491 GCA_015478945.1 Trachelipus rathkii
CGGCTATCAGCTTCCAGTTAAGCTTGTCAGTTTTTTTTTTTTAAAACCTACGTTATCGAACAAAATGTACAAATATGCGTATGGTGCAGAATGCGTGGTTTTTTTTAAACAATGCAAAAGTGAAATAAATTTCAAATATAAAAATAAATACGTTAAGTGAGGTTATGAAACGTTAAGTAAGGTTATGTTGGTTACGTTAAGTTTTACATAGATTTAAACTTCCTTTTTTAATATTTTTTAAAGGGTGTGAAGCTGTTTTATTATTATTTGTCTACCATTTGTATTAATTTTAGAAAGGAAAAAATGCGTACAATCGATATGTAAATGGAGGTGGAGGCTGATAACGACATGATCCATATATATTATTTATAATAGATATCATATGATGAAAATATTATTATCGTTTACATATATATATATTATAGTAAATATATATCATATAATATATATATTATATATATTACCATTTATATTAATCTATATATAAAATATTATATATAATATATATATACTTACAGGAAAAATCCAGCCATATTGGACTGCCCTTGTGATCCATTTGTCTTAATTTTATATCTGAATTCCATTCACCGTTACGAAAAATGATCTCTCGGATTGTCACGAATTTTCGGATTTTTTTTTCATAGAAACGCCAACTACAACAAAACCCCAAAACACAACAACATCTACAACTGAAAATATTGCAGTTAAAACTACTACACATGTTGAAAGAGGCTCTACTCTACCATCAGTAACAGATACAGCAACAATAATTGCAACTGCGGCTCCTGAAACAAACAACTACACACCTACATCAACCGATACATCCACATCAACAAAATTTAATATAACTTTGTCGACGGCATCAATCACAGCAACAGACTTTGAGACAGACAAATTCCAACCAACACAACCAAGTGCTACTGGATCTGAAACGTTAGACCCTTCTTTGTCAACTCAAGTAGACTCAACCTCATCAACAGATGTAAATGATGTTTCGTACATAGTCATCTTAACAGAATTAACTCCAAACATTACTCAATCTACAGTATCAACCTCAAACAACTCTTTATCAACAAGATCATCATCAACCACCGTTTCATCAACAGGTTCGATATCAAACATCACTTCATCAACAGAATCAATCTCAAACACCAGTCCATCAACCTCAAACATCACTCTATCAACAAGATTTTCCTCAACCACTGTTCCATTAACAGCATCAACCTCAATTTCCACTCCATTAACAGAATCAATCCTAAACATTTCTTCATCACCAGAATCAACATTAAGCACTCCTCCATCAGTAGGATCAACATCAAATATCGTTCCATCAACATCATCAACATTAAATCCCTTTCTATCAATAGAATCGACCTCAATCACCACTCCATCAACAGGATCAACCTTAACCGCTGCTACATCAATTGAGTCCATCTCAAACACCTCTACATCAACAGAATCAACCTCAATCACCCCTCCATCAACAGAATCGACCTCACGCACTCCTCCATCAACAGGATCAACCTCAAACACTTCTTCGTCAATAGAATCAACCTCAAACACCCCTCCATCGGTAGAATCAACTTCAAACACTCCATCAACAGGATCATCCTCAAACAGTGCTCCATCAGCAACGTCATCCCCCACCACTGATCTATTAACAGGATCAACTCTAAAAACCTCTTCATCAGCAGAATCGACCTCAAAAACAGCTTTATCAACGGAAACATCAGACACCCGTGCATCAACAGGATCAACTTCAGATACAAATCAGTTTACAAACTCGACCTCAAGCACAGTTCTATCAACAGAACAAAGTGTTGCTACGTCAGAAATATCAACAGAAACAAATTCAATTTCAATAGATGAATTGACTTTTACACTATCAGCAGCACCCATTACCGTATTAACACAATCAAGGTTGATGCCGTCAACAGAAGCAAGTTCGAGTTTATTAGCAGAGCCAAACACAGCTTTAACAACAGCAATAAGCTCGAACATATCAAAAGATGTTAACTCAACTGTCAAAACTCAACCTCCAATTCTGGCAGCTATAGAATCAAAACCAACTTTAGAATTTACTGCAAACTCAACCGCAGAAGATCGAGGTAATATCGAATCGTTAGATTTTCTAATTCAATCACTTCAGGAGTCTTTTGAAAACAGTTCAAAATCTGTAGATTTTGTTCCACTGATGAGAAAGAGGAGGAGTTTAATTTCATTTAATAATGAGTCTGCAATTACTGAATTAGAAGTTACAACGGGAAAATCTTTAAGCAACTCAATGAAAGAAAACTCAAATGTGGAGACAGATGCTTCGTTTAAAACTGACATTCAAACATTTTTGGAAAACGGAATAAATTTAAAAGAACACCGACAACAGGAAGAAGAACAAGGGGAAAAAAGACAAGAACAAGGAGAACATGGGGAACAAGAACTAGATAAGCAAGAGGAAGCAAAGTTCATCAAATTCTCCAATGGACCTTATTACTCTCCCGGGAAGCACCATGAAAGTACGTAGTTTCTTAGCCTTTTAACGGACCTACACCCAAATGGCAGACAGGAAAATGGGACTTAACCTAAACCTAACAACCCAACCTAACCTAACCTAACCTAATCTTACCTAACAACCTAACTTAACCTAACCTAACCTAATCTAACCTAACTTAACCTTACCTAACCTAACCTAACCTAACCTAAACCTAACAACATAACCTAACCTAACCTAACCTAACCTAACCTAACCTAACCTAACCTAACCTAACGCATGAGGCGGGCTGTACAGGAATTTTATTTTGATGTTGTGTCGACCCTTTTTCCTGTTGACTCATTTCCCTGTCGAACATTTGGGCTAGTCCCCATAATCTCTCTTAAAATCCTAGCCGTACACTAGCTACACAAAAAATTATGAAACTCCGCCCATTTTTAGCATTATGAAACTCCGCCCCTTTTTAGCATTATGAAACTCCGCCCATATTTGGTAACAAAATAAAACTCCTCCCATCTTTGGTAGCATAATAAAACTCCGCCCATTTTTAGCATTATGAAACTCCACCAATTTTGGGTAGCATAATGAAACTCCGCCCATTTTTTAGCATGATGAAAGTCCGCCCATTTTTTAGCTTGAAGAAGCTCCTCCCATTTTTGGAGATCATCATGAGAACTCCTCCCATTTTGGGGATCATGATGAAAGCTCCTCCCATTTTTGGAGATCATCATGAGAACTCCTCCCATTTTGGGGATCATGATGAAAGCTCCTCCCATTTTTGGAGATCATGAATGAGAACTCCTCCCATTTTGGGGGGATCATGATGAAAACTCCTCCCATTTTGGGGGATCATGATGAAAGCTCCTCCCATATTTGATGGAATGTGTTTGGATTTTCAGAAATAGCAACATAATGATTTTTTAATATATATATATATATATATATATAATTAAAAAAAAAATAAATATATTATATATATATATATATATTATATATATATATATAATATATATATATATATATATATATTATATATATATATTATATTATATAATATATATATATATATATATATATATATAATAATATATATATATATTATATATACTAAATTAAAAAAAAAATAATGAGCGCGACCAAAAAGTTTTGTTGCTCCTCAAATTTGAAAAAAAATTCTATTTCTTTTTTATTTAACTTCTAAAACTACGAACATATAATAACAAAAGGGCGGAGTTTTAGCAAAGACTGTAGTAAGGGTTTCAGAGCACCGCACGCACAGTACTGCACCAGGAGATCGTGCACCAACAGTCATTTTTTCATACCGCACCGAACCGCACCCAAAACGTCGGCCAATCCTAGATTGTAGCTAGTGTGTGAAAGGTGTTTCTATTAATATTAAAATCTAAAATTCAAATATTTAAATTTAAACTTTTTTAATTTAGATTTAATATATCTGTCGGTGTTCAACGCCAAATCCACGAATGTGCAAATTTTCTATTTTTCACTTGCTTGCAGAACTGACAACTGCAAAGGCCTTAGTAGTATCAGAACACTTTGGTATCTACCACCTTTTTCTCAAAAAGTATAAGAGCTATCGAGCTGAAACTTGGAATATAAGCTATGTATGGGATAAGCATGAAACCGTGTAAAATTTCAAGTCGGTGGGATGTATATAGAGGGGGGTCGCCCCCGAGGGTCAACGTAAATATTGCGCTTACGCCCTTGTGGCGGCTTCTGAGCGATCGAGATTAGGCCTAAATCGATCACTTGGAGGTCAGACAGACCGAAGGTCTGTCTGACCGACAGACACAGACCGAAGGTCTGTGTTTGTTTGTATTTTTATTATTATTTTATTATTATTATTATTATTACGTCGAAGAAGTGTTTCCGGAGGAAACACTTCTGAGTTGTTTTTTAAGCCCTTCTGCGTCTCCTTCTGCTTGTCCTTCAGCACCGCACCGTACCGCACCGCACTGTACTGCACAGCTCCGCCTCCGATATGAAGGAATAGAGCTATCGCCTTCAAACTTGGTATATGATTATTGTGTGTGATAAACTGATCCCTGGCGAGTTTTGGTGACCGTAGGTCACCCCTAAGGGGGTGTTGCCCCCTTAGCGCCAAGGTCAAATTCGTCCTGAAAACATGTTAGGCTTAACGTATCGGGCTAAAATTTGGATGTGAGCTATATGACGACGTAATCTCGTCGGAAACGAGATTACGTACCCCTGGGGGTTACGCGAAGGGGGGACGCTGCCCCCTCTAAAAATTAAAATGATCGTAGAAGACTGAAACTTGGAGAAAGGATTCGGATTCGGAGTCGGAGACGGAGTTGGAGTTGGATTCGGCTTCGGAGTCCAGGGACCCCCCACCGGAGGGGGGTCTCAGTTGAAAAAAGAAGAAGAAATGCATGGAATGCAAAACAGAGGAAGAAGAGAAGAAGAAAGGAAGAAGAAAGGAAGAAGGAGGAAAGGAGGAAGGAGGATGAGGAAGGAGGAGTCTGAGGAGTAGGCACAGACACCGGTGTAGGAGCCGATGCAGTGTCTAGTTAGTAAACATTCGTATAACAACAATATTGGTGTCTTTATATATGTTATTGGATCTGTAGATTTCGAAAATAATGGTTTCAGAATCATAAAAATAAAAAAATTAAATAAATAATTAAATAAATAAATAAAATTTCTTATTCTTTTTGTTTATAACTTACAAATTTACGTTTTTACATACCCTAAATCAGTAAATCAGTAAATCAAACCACCATCCAGCCACCATCCTGTCACCCTCCTGTCCATCCTTGAACTATTGATCTATTGATTCAAGTCACATTTCGAGTATCATTTTGGATAAACATAACATAAAATCAAGTTCTTTATACAAAGATCAAACAATATATGCTGACGTAACAAAGTTTTCACATTAATAAAGCTTACTTAGCATCATCTGAACTATGAATATAACCCACAACGAGAAACCTAACACATCTTAAACAGGAATAGAACGTTTAACGTTTAACAGAGTTTCACACTTAACAACAGTAAAGTAACTAACATAACATCCAAAAACGTAACTTATTCACACTTTGTCAAGCATGTCTCTAACATAACAATGTTAATTTTACATTAACATGGTAATATGTAACAAAAATTTACTATAACCTTGTGTAACTATCATATAGACCGCGAAAGTATGCAGTCGTTACAAAAGTTTTCAATATAATAAGTCACATAACATTAACCAGAACTAAGATATAATTCGTACAAAGGCAAACCAGACAACATCTTAAGGCAGAAATAAAACTGCTAAATTAACAAAGATCCACACTTAACACCAGTAAAGTAACTAACAAGACTCACAAAAAACATAATCCATTCATACTTTATCATCCATATCTCCAACATGACAATGTTAATTTTACATTAACATAGTAATATTTAACAAAAAATTTAGCATAACCTTACCTAAACAGCATAATACCTAATTGGGTTAAGGCAAACGAAAGTAAAGTTTTTATTCTCTGTAAAGCTAAACTAATGAGCATAACGTACTTAACACACAACAACTAGACGAATAAACAGCTATCATTACAACAACTTAGTCAATAAAGCGAAAATACGAGGGAAAAGTTAAAACAAGTTTTCAATTTTTATAACATATAATTTTCAATTGAAACATATAAATACATAAAACATAAGTTTATTTTAAATATATTAATTCATCTAATCAAGGGACAGAGGATTCTGCATAATTTTGGTACGTTTCTATATATCTCTTCTAAAGAAATTCAACACCCTTTGAAAGAATGTAAGTATAAAGGCTTCATAGCCCTAAACCAAATTTTTCGGCATATTTTGATTCAGCAGCACTCTTTTCATTCCCTCATACAAGAGAGAAGTAAACTCATCCAGGAATAGTTATTAACGCATTCCTGTATACTTGCATTATACGGGAAACCATATGTTTCGGTGTAAATTATAGATTACACCATGTGCTAATATGTATTATGTCCTCAAGTATGTCAACATCGTTAAGATGTGATGTAATTCGTTTTTAATTTTAAGCAATGCTGTAATATTTTCAGGTGTGAACTGTGAAACCTATACATGTGCGATAGAAGGTCACACATCGATGGGTTTCCAGTAGTGGCGTACATCAAGGGGTTTTTAATATTGTCAACGACGAGAACACAAGTCTATTCTTTAGAACCACTTATTTGTCTTCCCAGTTAGAATATTTAACTAAGCGTTGATCTTTCGGATAACAAACACTTATCCTCTACCCATGCAGCTGTGCGATATCGATAATATTGATGAATCCATCAGCACAAACGAATAAAGGTCTATTATTTGACCCTTTGGCAGAAATACAAGCAACGTAACGACTGCCATTTTGTTTACGAATAAATATAAATGACACATCGTTGGGAATAACGAAGCTCCTCGTGAAGATATCAACAACAGGTGTAGAGATGTGAGGAGATGTCATCGTACCAGTACAGCGAAAAATGTCCTAACTGACGGAAATCGTATGCGTAAACAACCCTTATAGGTAATGAAATTCTTTCTTCAACCAATAAGAAGAAAGTAAACAAGAATACAACGAACGAAACGAACGAACCATATCAGTTCTAAAGGGTATATATTCTCGTTAAAACAACAACAAAAACAACACAACAACAACAACAACAACACAACAAACCACCAACAACAACAACAACAACAACAAACAACGACAACAACAACCATAACATAGTACAAAAATAAGTTTCTTTATATACCAACCAATCGAATATATGCTAACGTAACATTGTTTTTCACATTAATAAAGCTACATAGCATCACCAACCGCACCTAAGAATATAATGTACATAAAAAAAAATCTAACACACCTTACGCTAAGATAAACAAACCTAACATAACAAAGACCATATCTTAACAGCAGTCAAGTACCTAGCACCAGCATACAAAACGTAAACTATTCAACCTTTTTCAAGCATATCTGCTAACATATCATCTTAATTTTCATTAACACTGATTTACGTAGCATTTAGAGTATCATTTCGGATAAAACATAGCGCAAAATGAGTTCTTTATATACTAACCATCGAATATAAATATGCTAACATAACAAGGTTTTTACATTAATAATAAAGCAAACATAGCATCATATGAACTAAGAAAAACAATGTAGCAAACGACAAACTATTACAATTTAAGCACGAATAAGTGTTTAACATAACAAAGCTCACACACTTGAACACCTGTAAAGTAAACTAACATTGGCATACAAAACGGTAAACCTATTCACAACTTTTTCCAAGCATATCTCTACATATTAACGTTAATTTTACATTGACATAATAATATTTTAACAAGGTTTTATCATAATCTTGTCCAATTATCATACAGACCAAACTGAAATAAATTGAACATAACAAAGTTTATCCAAAACATAACACAAAAATAAGTCCTTTATATATACTAACCATCGAATATATGCTTAACCAACAAAGCTTTTAGCATCAATAAAGCTAACATATCATCACCTGAACTAAGAATATAAATGTACAAAGGCAAAACTTTAATCATACCTCGCGTATGGATAATCAGCTAACATCCTGAAAATTCCCTACTTATCAAAATTAATGTAGCTAACATATACAAAACTCGATATGTTCCAACATTTGTCGCATGTCAGTTAAAATTAACGTAGTTAACATCTACCCATGTCCTTAACAAAGTGACCAATCTATCAAAAAGATACCAACATCTGGAACTAATGAATTAACACCAATCCTTCATCAAAGTGTCACTCGTTTTGAATATAACATCAATTGACCTATGAATAATCGTAGCATTAGGAAAATTCTAGGGCAAACCTAACCATTACCCCAACAAAAAAATTAACCTAGGGCTCACGTTTCTAGACACATCATGTCAGTTTAACAACAGTAATACTTACCAAAACTCATCATTTCTTCTAAAAAACAAACAGTGTTATTTTCACATTTGTCATAGTAATATTTAACATAAACGTACCTAACTTACGAATAAACAGTTTTCATATAAACAAGAGTACTACAGCAAACAAATAACTTTCCGAAGAGAAAACCATGGAGGGATGCGTCCCTTGTAACAGCCTAACGCTTTCAGGAGGTAACAATGAAATATTTTTATCTACCGCTATTTAGACCCCGCCCCCTTCAGAAAAAAAATATTCATTCAAAATGGTATATTTGGCAACAAGCGCATCATACAGATGCGATTTGGCAGAAAGCACTGTAAGCACTGTAAGCACTGTAGCACTGTAAGCACCTACTTGGAGATCACCCCATGACAGATGCCACGAAGACCCTCTCGGGTACCCTGAAGGGGTGTAAGCCCTATTGGGCTGTGTGCCCTTATGTACCCGCTTACACCCCCTTCAGGGTACCACGAGATGGGTCTTCGTGCATCTCTCTGGGTGATCTCCAAGTGTGCCTTCAGTGCTTACAGTGCTTATCAAATCG
>JABUQX010069517.1:0-36056 GCA_015478945.1 Trachelipus rathkii
CGCGTACTTCGTTAGAATTCGGCTCCGGTGTCACTCATCAGGCGATTGCGACATGTTTGATATGCATCGGTGCGATCGTGCGCCTTCATCGACAAAATATCCCCCTTTCTTCGCAGCTCAATTCTGTACAACAAATACAACAAAATTCCTCCTCCCCCTCCCAATAGGTCATGGATCACACACATATCCATACACATCTAACCAACACATACCTGCTAAACCGCCCAAATAACAATTTTCTAAACACCCCCTCCCCACCCTCGAGAAGAAACGATGTCAGAAGAGGCCAAATCGACCTCGCTGGAGCAGATCAGGTCACCACCGGGGCTCGTGCATTATAATTACAGATTCAAACTGAACAACGTCACCTCCCCACCTTGCACCAGATGTAATAAAGGACACAATAGAGCAGCTCCTTCTGAGGTGCCCTGCTCTCGACGCCCCACGCCCCGATCTATATCTTTCCTCGACCTGTGGAACCGCGAGGCGGCAGCCGGCTTCTTGGAAGCAATTGTGGCCCTCCAATTAAGGTGGGCCAGGGGCGAAATAGTAAGTATATATATCTTATATATATAACTATATATACATATATATATATATATATATATATATATATATTATATATATATATATATATATATATATATATATATATATATATATATATATATATATATATGCTCTTGATTTCTTACTACACGGATTTCAACCAAAGTTTTAGATTTTTGTTTCCATGTAACTTGAAAAATCGAAACTGATTCACCTAACCCTGCACCAATATTTACTTATTCTGTTCTCCAATTTCATATCCACGGTAAAAAAATAAATAAATCATGATTTGCCTTATTGGGAATTGGTGTGTGTACTTATGTACTACTGTAATCATTATTTTTGAATTTTCTTTAACTTAAATTGCATGTAAATGAACCGAGCGCAGGTTGATGGAACAGTCTTAGAAAGGCCAATGTGAATTTCAACTGTCTCTTAATATCCAATGTTCAATATCCACGTATAAGACATCCGGTTTCTATTATTAAAAGCAATCGAGAAATGTCAAAATTTATATAGGTCTATGAAATTTCATATACGATCTCTTTGAAAACGTGAATAAAAAACTGAACAATATTTTACATCTTAATTATTGCAGAATAAATGCAACAAAAATCATTTATGTATCATACTTCTTGCAAATTATTATTATTATTATTATTATTATTTATTATTATTATTATTATTATTATTATTATTATTATTATTATTATTATTATTATTATTATTATTATTATTATGATTTACAGCTACTAAATAATAATAATAATCATCATAATAATAATAATAATAATAATAATAATAATAATAATAATAATAATAATAATAATAATAATAATAATGATATCGTCATCATCATCATTTGCCTCTTGGATTCAAAGAACTGGTAGTAGGGTGCGCAAACATGTACAAGAAATCCAAAGCATGCATGATCACTCCTAGGGCATAAATAAGTGGTAGCTGGACCCCAACTAGCTACCACTGTTCTTTTAATCGCCTCTTACGACACGCAGAACGTAAGTTGGGAAAATTCTTTCTCCCTACACACAAGGATAATAATAATGATAGTAGTAGTAGTAGTAGCGCAGTGTTTCACATGTATTTGGGAAAAAATGATTTACATTTAAACTTGTAATCAAGACTTTTTGATTGCCTGAACAGGAAACAAAGCAACACGAAATTAAGAAGCCAATGCCAGCTGGGTTGGGGGATTAGCTCCAGGGCTATCTAGAACTAGACGATACCTACAGAAAAGCAAACCAATCTATCATCTGCTTTTACGTTTTTACATTACAATACTTTAATTGTTTTGTTCATTAAATCCCGTGGGCACAGTTGTTCGGAGCTGTGGGAACAGGACAAGAGCAAAATAAATAAATAAAATAATAATAAAAAAATTAATGCAACAAGGGTAAAAAATAATGTTTATTTTTAATCTGCAATTGTTAGAGAAAATGAAAAAATTGGTAACAATCTTTCTTATTATACTTTAAATTTCCTAACATAGAATCAATGATTTCTTAAGGTGGTAAGCTTCTGAATGGAATCAAAAGTATGTATATTGATAGTGAAGTGTATGTAAAAATAAATGAAATGGAGAGTAAATGGTTTAATATTAATTGTGGATTGAGGCATAGATGTGTTATGTCTATTTAATTTGTATATGGATGAGATGATGAAAATATTTAAGGTAGGGGTAGCAAAGAAGAATGGAGGAGAGTAGAGGTTGACTCGTTTATTACATGCAGATGATTTGGTCTTGTGTGGCGAATCTGAAGAAAGTTTGAGAGGATTGGTAGAAGGGTTTGGCAGAGTGTGTAAAAGGATGGGTTTGAAAGTAAATGTATGTAAGTGTAAGGTCATGGTGGTGGGTAAAGAGAATCCTCAGTGTGAAATCATGATGCAGAGTGTAGTAGGAAAGTTATGAGTGGTAGGAAGGTGGTTAGTGCAGTTAAATTCTAGGTGAATGCAAGGGAACTAAGTTTTGAGGTCCCTTGTGTTCTGAATGAGGGTACATTGATGACAAGTGTTAATGTATAGTAGAGAAACTATGGTATGGAATAAGAGGTATAGATCAAAGATGCAGTCTGTTCGATTGATAATTTTAGGGGTGTTAGGTGTGAGAATTGATAAAATGAGGAATGATAGTGTTAGGGAGCCATGTGGCATGAATGAGAGAATAAATGAGGATATGAAGATGGCTTGGTAATATGGAAATGATGGATGATAGTCGGTTGGTTAAGCGGATGTATAGAAGTTTGTGTGTGTTGGGAATCGACAAGCTGGAAGATCAAAGAAAAGTGGATCGAGTCAGTAAAGGAGCTTCTAAAGGAATGTGAATTTTGCAGAAGCAGAAAGAATGGTGCATAATAAGAATAAAATGGCGTGGTTTTGCGAGTGAGCATGGTTGTGCGCCTGGCCCAGGGGGATGAACTTCGACATTAAAGATGTATCACAGTGGGGGTCTGTCGCAGTGTTGCGAAGCTTCAGGTCTAGTGTGTATTTTTAGCTGCGACGGGCTCGAACTTAGGGGTATAAGGGGAGGGTATTGGGAGAGGGGAATTCTTTTTCGATTTAGATCATGTACTGTTTTTTGTGTATTTTGCACACCCTACCCCCAATCTGTGAGCACCCATGGGGAGAATAAAGAAAGTGCAACTGGAGTTAACTATATCTGGAAGGGGCCGGGAGATGGAGAAGCAAGGTTGCTTTAAGATGGTGAAATCAAAATTGGACAATTTTAATTTAATTCAGAAATTTTACTTTTACTAGTCTACTTCGATTTTATTTTACTTGTTCATTTTGATCATTATTTAAATGAGATATTTAATGATAAAAAACGAATTAAATATGTATTATAGTACGAGAACAAATTTTTAGGGGGTTGGCGCCCCTACAATAAAGGCAAAAACACAACACAATTAAATGACTATACAAGGTACATGAGTCAACTCTTGTGCTTTCTTACACCCAAACATACCAAAATCAAACAATAAATTAATGGTCAGGATACTAGAACCCGTTTTCATAATATTCACTTATGGTTCCCTCTCTCTCCTCTTTTTTTTTTTTTTTTTTTATATAGCTTACTACACAAAATAATTCTAAAAACAAAAACAAAATATTATTGATAAGCGATTTTGGCAGAACAATTCTCAAATATACTAAAAAATATATTTGCAATTAAGAAGCTCTTGAGAGAACACTGCAAATCAGTTCTTATAGATTTTAAATTTTCAAGCAATTTTTAACAGACACCAAATACACATAAGAATAAATGAAAAATAGAGACGGTAAGAAGCCACATGGGCCTATCGAGACAGTCCCACTCAAACTAAAGTAGATAATTTGCTAACCCAAACACATATGCAACAAGCCATTATGCCAAACCATATTGAAGCCATCATCAATAGTAATAATAAAAATCATAACCTATTTCTACTTTTTTTTTAATAAAAATAGGTTCTCCTCATGGGCACTGAGCTATTCTTGGAAGCCAACTACATCTAGGTAATTGCAACCTAGGAACCACAAGAGGGGATTTAACCTTGGCCCTTCGCTTGCCACGGAAGTGCCAATTATACCACATAATACTAGAACAAACCTGCAGAAAATCAGATATAAATAAATACAAATAAATGTTAATGATTTTTAACTCTTACCAAACAAGGAATCCAATCCTGAAGGCATCACAAAATTCCCGTATGTACCGGCGCGATCTTGGAATAACCGGTACAAAATGATGCTAGAAACCGGTCTCAGTAACAAGTTTGAAACCGCACAAACTGTTCCAAAACGTGATTTTGCCCCTGTAATAATAATAATAATAATAATAATAATAATAATAATAATAATAATAATAATAATAATAATAAAGAAGAAAAAGAAAAAGAAAAAGAAAAAGAAAAAGAAAAAGAAAAAGAAAAAGAAGAGAGAGAGAGAGAGAGAGAGAGAGAGAGAGAGAGAGAGAGAGAGAGAGAGAGAGAGAGAGAGAGAGAGAGAGAGAGAGAGAGAGAGAGAGGGAGAAGAAGAAGAAGAAGAAGAAGAAGAAGAAGAAGAAGAAGAAGAAGAAGAAGTAATAATTTTTTTTTATATCTTCCTCTTTGACCCCAGATTGGGAGTGAGGTGCGCAACATCCACAATAAACAGAATAATTAAGTAGAAGAACAATGACGTAAGTCGAAAGGAAAGTGACCCCCCCCCCTCTCATACCCTTAAGTGAAAGCTCTTCGAAGTCATAAATCCAACTTAGGGTTTCATAGTACCGCAACAGACCCCCTCTGTGGTATCTCTTTAATATAAGGGTTCATCCTCTATGACAGACTCACAACCATAACCCTCTCACAAAACCCCGCCATTCACTCCCATTATGCACCATTCTTCTCGCCTCTGCCAAACTCTCATTCCTTTCTTTCAGACACTCCTTTACAGACTTGATTAATTTTTTTTCGGTCTCCCAGCACACTCACCAATATACATCCGCTTAACCAACTGGCTATCATCCACCCCTTCCATATGACCAAACTATCGTAATACACACTTCTTTCACACCATTCATCACATCCCACAACTCTCTAACACGCTCATTCTTCATTTTACCAATTATTCTCACACCTAACACACCTTTAATATCAATCTATCTGAAAATCTGAACAGGCTTCACTTTAGATCTATACTTCTTTTTCCACACCAAAGTTTCACTATTATAAATTAACACCGGTAACAACATACACTCAAGCAGAACCCTAACGCACTCAAGATTTGGTCCCTTTGCATTCACTAAGGTTTTAATTGAACCAGCCACCTTCCTACCATTCATAACTTCACTACTACACTCTGCATCATACATTCCCTTATCATCCAACATATAGCCTAAATATTTAAACTCATAATTTTTACAGCTGCTTACCATTCAACAAGATTTCACACTGTGGCCTCTCCTTACCCACCACCATCACCCTACTCCTATCTACATTTACTTTCAAATCCATCATTTACACACCCTGTCCAACCCCTCTACCAATCCTCTCAAACTTTCTTCAGATTCGCAACACAAAATCAAATCATCAAGTACAATAAATAAGCAGGGTATCCTTCACTATCTTCCATTCTCCATCAGTCTAACACCCCCCCCCCTAGTCAATCCTACCTTTATTTCTTTCATTATCCCATCCATATACAAATTAAATAGCCATGAAGACATTACACATCCATACCTCACTCCACTAGTAAAATTAAACCATTCAACGCTCCACTCCATTTATTTTTACATACGCTTCACTATCGACATACAAACTTTTCATTCCATATATCATCATATATCATTAACACCTGCCAGAGAGCTTCCCTATTGATCCTGTCATATGCCTATTGCAATTGAAATTGCTTCAATGTAAAAATTTGGCTTACACATCCTCTATCATTTCTAAAAACACCTTATTCTTCAGCGATCACCCCCCTCACTCCCTCAGTCACTCGGTGCACCCTTTCAACCAAAATGCCAACATATATCTTCCCTATATCACCCAATAAACTAATTCCCTTATAGCTTCTACAGTTTCCTTTATCTCCCTTACCCTTATATAAGGGTATTATCACTGCTCTCCTGCAATCCTTTGGAACTACACTCTCCACAAACCCTTTGTTCCACAACTTGCATATTGAGTCAATCAAAATCTCGCCTCCATTCTTGATCATTTCACCAGTAATTCCATCTATACCTGCGAATTAACATTCATTAACTTTCTCACTCTAGCTATTACCTCACCCCCAAAATAACTAGTTCTTACAACTACTTCTTCTTACATCATTAAACCCAAACACATTTACTATCACCTCTTCACAGCTTCCAATGTTATGCAGATTTTCTAAGTGTTCACTCCACACTCTCCCCACGTACATTTCATCAGTCACGAATGCATCATCCCAATTCATTATTCTATTGTAATTCTATTATTATTATTCTTACTTTCTTTCTTAACCTTCCAGAACAACTTCCTATTCCTTTGTTAAGTCTCTATTCATCCTAATTCTAAACTGTTCGTTTACCTTGTTTTTTTTTTCCTCAGACATAGGAAACTTTTAGCCTTCCATTTTTCTTCCTTATGTATTTTCATACACCTTTCCATACCTCAACATTGACTTTTAGTTCATTCAACAACGCCTCTTTTTTTCTACTTTCAAAGGCTTGCATCACCTCTTCATTACTCCAATCACTAATGACATTGTAACTTCCTTTGGCACATAAACATACTTCTTCTCCCCTGCTGACAAACGTTTCCTTAATTTGCGTCAAGATTTGTTCAGTTTCATCTTGTTCATATTCAACTAACTTGTTTACAAAAATGCTCTCAAACTTTTCCCTATAACCCTATTTATTGAACTTCTCCCTCCATCCATACCCCCCCCCCTAAATTATACATAAAACAACATAATGATTTAATATTCCCATCCCCAAACCCCTCACTGATGTAACATTCACCACATACTACAACTTCTTCTTCACCAACAGAAAATCAATCATATCTTCCACTTCGATCATCTCTACCTACACCAGCTCTTGTATACTTTTGGATACTCAAGATTGTGCTAGAAGAATGTATTACTTATGCACATACCTCTCTACTCACAGAAATCAATCATCATCTCTCATCACATATCCAACAATTTAAGTCGTCCAACCTTATCAATCTGAAGCCCTACTCATCCCATCCAAAACATCATTCAGATTTCTCCAGAAATTGTCACATATACCTTCACCTTCTCAAACGTAAATTTAACCAATAGTATTCTAGTATTGACACAAACAAAATCCACCATAGCTATGTTCCAAAAGTCACTTATCAGAATCGCCACTCTTTCTCCCCCCTCTCCTTCCTCTCCACTCCAGCACACACACATTTCACTCCACACCACTCTTCATCGGTTCCTTTCATCTTTGCTTCTTTCACAGCAAGCAAATCAAATTTGCCATTTTTAAATATATATATATATATATATATATATATATATATATATATATATATATATATATATATATATATATATATATATATATATATATATATATATATATAAATATATTTATATTTATATATATATATATATATCTATATATATATCCCTCGGACGTACGGATCCGTTTTGCATACGCGCACGTACGGTGTGGGCAAAATCTGCCCACACTATATTTTACGGTGAATTTCTTAAATTTGACAACTAATTTCATATAGATAATGTGTATTGGACATTTTGCAGTTGATCTAGCCAGTTTTTGTTATGTTGCTATTATTTTTAGTATTATTTGAAGAAAAATGGGTAATGTGTTTTTTTCTTGTGCTATTTCCAATGACAATCATAAATGTGGTGAACAAAAAAACTATACAGCGAAATCTCTTCAAATTTGATAGATATATTCCTAGATTAGTGCTAAAAACAATACTTTAGCTACTTATGTTTATTATTTAATATTATTTAAAAAAAATTTAAGGGTCACGCGCGCGTACGGTGTGGGCAAATTTTGCCCACATTCTAGTATATCCCGAATAACTTCATTAGTTTTACATATTTTTTTACACAAATTTAAGAGGTCTTTTTTCAACATCTTTTTGAGGAATACCTGGAAGGAAAAAAAATTGAACCAAAAAAACTTTGAAAATTTTCAAAAAAAAAAAAAAATGTGGGCAAAATTTGCACACACCGTACGCGTGAGGGATATATATCACCTCTCTCCCACGAAGAAAGTGAATAGTGGAAAATTGGGCATTTGACACCCTGTGAGTTGCTGCTTGTTTAGCCTCCCTATCGGCTTGTTCTCTTCCAGGAATACCCACATGGGAAGGAACCCCAATAGAATGCATTTCTGTTTCTTCACAGACAACAAACGGAGACCAAAGGATCAAGCAACGTCTGGAGAGCGCTTCATGAATAGCAAAAGATGGTATAGCTACCCCCAGTGGTGATGGTACCGATTCTGTTCAATGCCATGGACACCGCTATCAGTTGAGCAAAAAAAACAAAAAAAAAAACAGACGAATACAGTGGAAAGATGTGGAATACAGTGATGTCTGGAAATACAGCCAAAGCCCCCACCACTCCTTCCGTTTCGGAACCATCAGTGTAAACCACTATAGAGTCACTATGAACTTTCCCATGGTACATAAAGGAATCCCTCAACTGTACTGGTTGTGCCTCCGCCTTTGTTAAAGATTGGATGCCGTTGCAAACAGCAGGATGTGGAAAACACCACTTTGAATAGGTAGAGTTGAAATCATAATGCATGACCACTCGCTGAGGAAGGTCGAGGAAAGCGCAGGGACAGGGGCATCACCCCTGTCTCCACCTCCAGGATTTCCCTCGGAGAAAAACGAAATGCTCCCTTGGATATTCTCAGACCTTCGGTCTGAATGGGGGTCAAGACAGAGTAAGTCCGGAAGGTCTACCCATATATGGCATAACCGTAGTTTAATTTAGCCCACATCATCATGATGTAAAGGTGGAGCATGTGTTTCTGTCCGCACCCCAAGTTTCAGAGGTGAGGTGCCGTAAGAGATCAAAGGAACGGCGATAACTAGCTTTGGGGTGAGTAATGTGAGGGAGGTAAGTGAGGCGCTCAACGAGCAGTAGACCCAAGAACCTCACCGTCGGCTCCACACGGATGGGGGTCATACAGGCGTAATATAGGAAGCGATTGTATTCGACCCCTACGTCGGGGATTTTTCAGGAAAAGCACGGCTTTAGTTTTCGACGTGGAGAATGTAAAGCAACGTGCAGAACACCAGGAGAAAACCCTATCGGTGGCAAGTTGAGAACCATACAAGGAAATTTTGCTCCAGTGATGTAGGGGCAAGATTGTCAATATAGATGGAGCAGCGCACAGTACAGGATGGAATCGACTACTCCGTTGAAACCTATTGCGAAAAGCAGCACGCTCAACACACTGCCCTGCGGCACCCCTTCATCCATGACAAAGCGTCTCGACAGTGTGGTTCCACAACGGGCTTGAAACGAACGATCCGACATTAATAACTGAAGGAAGAGGGGAAGTTGCCCCTTGAGGACCAAGGAATGAAGGCTTGGCAAAACCCCCATCCTCCACGTGCTATCATACGTCTTTTCGAGATCAAAGAAAACGGTCAGGGCCATTTTACTGGAAGCAAATGCCTCACGAACGTCGTGATCTAACCGAAGGAGAGGATCCTGAGTAGAGTGATGGCGACAAAAAAACAAAGTGATAGTCAGAAAATGCATGGAGTTGCTCCAACGTGGGAACAAGACAGAGAGCCACCAATCCCTCCATGAGCGTGTATGTGTTGCAGGTCAATGTAATAGGGCGATGGTTATCGAAGAAGTTGGATCCTTCCCAGGTTTGGGGATTTGGACAATATACGCAGTAAACCAAACAGGAGGGAAGACCTCCTAAACCCACATTCTATTATATAAGTTGAGAAGAAATGCAAGTGGCAGAAAGATGACAATTGCCTTAGCAATTTGAAGGAAATGGCCCGTCGGACGGCAGTCATCCTTGCATAGTTTTAGGACGTCTGAAACTCTGCTCTGGTGAATAATCGTTGTATGGAAGGTCTTCTCATTCTCCAGATGGAACAGAAAAATCCGGAATCTCCACCCGCAGGTCAGACGAAAAACGTTAATATACCAGGAGCCACTGGAGCAGGAAGCGAAGTGATAGCCCAACTCGTCCGCCAAGACCCCGGGAACAGAGCTGACATCAAAGGTATGCGGCCCGTAAGCAAGGAGGATTTTCCCATAACTTTATGGACCGCTGATACATGCGTAGAAGAATTAACAATGAAAACTTAGTTTTGAAATGTTGTTTCCTCGTTCCTTGATTAAAACGCCGGGATCGGGCTGCTGAAGCTTTAAAAAGAATCAAGTTGGAAGGTCTGGGAGTTTGCTGGGTTCCACCAAGTTGTCGATTTTCGGGTCCCAGATGAACGGGGTATATGGCGCTTAGTTGCCTGGAGGATTGCTTCCTGAAAGTAGGTGAATACATCCGCCGGCGACGGGAACAGGGTAGTTGCAGGAAAGATTGGAAAGTAAGTGGGCTGACGAAAGGAAGACCAGTCCGTTCTGTCGTATCGACAGCCAGAAAAAAGTTGTTGTTGCTGCGGACAGGGCTGAACGATGGTATCATGATTGGGTAGTGGTCACTTCCACAGAGGAAAGCCGACCTTTCCCCACTCAAAACGATCTAAAGCCGAAATTGAACTAAACTAGACGTCAACACAGAAAGAAGTGCCCGTATCAAAACATTCAAATGTTGGAAGACCCGTGTTGAGACTTCCCAATGAGAAATCCTGCAAAATACCCAATATCCAATCGGCATTAGAAATGTAATAGTCTCCCCACAAAGGGTGGCGGAGATTAAAGTCACCGAAGAATAGCATGGGCGGTGGGAGACTCTTGAAAAGATCGACAAGGTCCTTCTTGGTATATTTACAGCTGGGCGCTAGGTACACTGAACACAGTGCTAGCGAATACGGAGGATAAGATCTGTTACGGCATGTAAGGGAGTGGAGAGGGGAAGTTCAGTGTATGGTACATTTGTGAAGTAGAAACGGTGCCCTTACCTGTCTCTGGCTCCACGATTTGGGGAAATAAGGGGTTCCCTTTATCTTGAAGGTTGGAAAAGATCTCGGTCGCGAAGTTGTAGCTCCTGTAAACAAATAGCCAACGGCTAATGAGCTACAAGTAATCTTTGGTTCTTCGTAATTGGCAAAATATCCACGACAGTTCCATTGGAGGAAACGTGACATAAAAGGTAATACAATCAATTTTCAGGGCAATCCGTGACAATAGTCTCTATGTGGGAGGATTTGGCAGTCGTCTCAGAGGATAAAGTCTGATAATTCCGTGAGCCGCTGAACGACCCACTGACCGGAATGTAAAACCCCGGGGGAAGAGGAAGATCATGCAGCAGGGGTATGTGACGACCTCACTAGAGGAGGGGTTCCTGGCCAGCACAGGAGAGGACTCTCCGAAGAGGCGTGGCAAGTCACACTCCACATCTCGAACACACCCAAATATCTCAGGACACTGGAAAGGGGGCGTTGACCCTCCAATAGGTAAAAAGGCCGGGGAAGATTGAAGAGAAGGACAATTAGGATTGGTGTCATCGGGAGTGTTAGGAGACACATTGGGAGGCAGGTGAGTGGTGTCCGTAGTCAAATTCTCAGGAGCTATCCGCGGCCGAGAAGGGCCAGAAGGCTCCGAATTCAAAGTGGGTGGAAGTGAATAGGCAGAGAGGGAAGAAGACTTTCTTCCTGATTCCACCAGCAGTCAACCCACCCTCAACACTCGAAGACACAGCGTCACCTATATCAGAAGAACGAACGCGGCCGTGCAGTCTGGTCCACAACCTCCTCGGACCTCCCCTTGAATGGGACCCCAGTTTTAACATTTTTTTTTTTTTTTATAACGTTTGTCACCACCACTCACGGACGGAGCCAGACTCCTATTCAAGGAGGGGGTGGTTACACGCCCTCAGAATCGAACTACTAACGCAAATTACGCCAGATGACCGCAGACGCAGGCTCTTGAAAGTGAGGGAGATTAAATTCACAGGAAACACAGAAAGATGGAAGTGAATTCCCACAAGAACAGAGGTGGCAGGAAAGAAGGAAGCACCGCAGCGAAGTAGTCTGGAGTTACTAATATCACTACAAAGACTCATGTGCAGATAAAGCACCTCTTGTACTACGAGGGCGAACGTAAAGGTGGTGGTACCGGGGATAAGTTCCCTCGAGCCTGCCACTACGGTAACCTATAATGAAAAGAGATAAAGCACCCAACCACCGCGCCGAAAGATAGAGGGTCAAGTGAACTGGAAAGTATGGGAAAATTTTTATAAGCTTTTGGCCTTTGACTCGACCCTATCTTAAAAGCCGGGTGAACCAGAGCCCCCCCAGATATGAGAGCAGTACTCCATACAAGGGCGGATTGAGGCCCTTGTATAGCTGGATGCAACTGAGAAAAGGAAAAAAGTCTTTCGCAGTCTAACAGAACTCCCAGTTTTTTCTTTGAAGCCGCCCTAGCAACCATTGTGATGTGAGGTTTTCCAAACATTTTTTTGTTTTATGTTAAGGCCAAAGGATTTATATTGTCACTAGGAGAGACGAGAGAACCGTCGAAAGAGATATGGAAGTTGGAAGGTGTCTTAGAGAGGGAGATTTGTAGAAGTTGAGTTTTTTAAAGAATTGAATTTTCACAAGTTTCAGACGACCCCACCCGGAAATTCTATCCAGATCAGCAGATAGAATCGGAAAGATTTAGACGAAAGGCAATTTCTAGAAATAAAAGAAGGAGCAGCATTGAAAATGATTGAAGAATGAAGGGTCGAGTCATACGAGTCATATGAAGTGAATAGAGTTAGATGTGCAGGTGAGAAGATCATTAATGAAAAGAGGAATAAAGTAGGAGTAAGACAAACCCTGAGGAACACCACTATTAACGGAAAAGGAAGAAGAAGTCGCCCCATCAAACAACAGCCGATATTGAGCGATTTGAAGAAAAACTTAGACATAAGTAAGCAAAGAGAAGGAGGAAACCCAAAGGAGGGGAAGCTTGGAGAAGCAGTGAACGCGTGCCATACGCCGGTCAAAGCCTTGATATGTCAGCGCCCCACGCGCAAGTCCTCCCCGTAGTTCCTAAAGGCGGAAAAACCATAAATCAAAAGATAGGAAAGTATATTCGCAAATAAGACCTGAGCGCCGAAAGCCGTACTGGCGAATCGGAAAGAAGTGAATGATATTCCAGTGATCCAGGAAATGAGAGTTGAGAGAGTTTCAAAGATCTAGATTAAAATACAAGTAAAGAAAAAAGCTATAAGGGCGATAGTAGAAGGTCAGAGCGGCTTCCTTTTTTTTCGGAATAGGTTGGACATGTGCCTGCTTCCAACACTGAGGAAAGTGTTAGTATTGAGACAATGAGAGAATATAGTTGACGAGGGGCGGGGATAAGCACGAGCCACACTCCCTCAAAACCGGGAGGAATGTCCATCCCCGGTCCACCCGCCTTCCTCAGTTCGTTAGATTTCAGGAGCCCATGCACCCGATCGGATGTAATCACAGGCAAAGGCCATAGGACACCTCAGAGGAGAAGGAGGAGGATGAGGAATTCCAGAATCGTCCAGGGTTGAGTTAGAGAAAATAGGAGGCCGAAGAGATTGGCCTTTTCAGTTTGTGAGAATTAGCAACAGAACCATCAGAGCGGAGAATAAGAGGAGGAAGACAGATTTACAGAAGTTGTTAGAGATGTTTTGGCAAGAGGCCAGAAAGATGTTGTCAGTAGGAGAACCAAAAGGAGGTTAGCGCACTTTCGTTTAATGAAAGCCCGCTTTGCTTCGTCGATAGAGTATCCTGAAACGATTCTAGCAGAAAGGAATTAGCAAGGTGATAGGAGAAACGAGAATTTTTCTCAACTCCCGATATCGCACTGTATTCTGCCTGAAAGTGGTTCCATGTACGAGTGGAAACTATATGGTCACGATCGGAACATGGATTATGAGGAGAGAAAGATTTTAGTCCGAAGAAGGAATGAAACCTGCTCATTCCCATCAACGATTACAGCTCCACCTTATTCGGCAGAAGTCGAAGCGTCACCAAAGACAAAGCAGTCATTCGCAATTATACGTTAGCGTAAAAGCAACGCAATGCCCCCCAATCGGCCCGTATCAAAAGTGCCAAGAAAAAAGGAGTAGGGCAGGATGGAGCTTTTGGATGAGAAAGTATTTAAATTAAGAGATATAAGTTGTGGTCAGATTTAACGATAGGAGCGAAAGTGTTGTATTTTAAGAAGATATAGAGGAACTAGTGGTGAAACATAGGTCAATGTGTTCAAGAATTGGTTAGGACTGCCCGGAATGTGTGTAGGTGGGTTCTTAATAGTTTGCTCCATGATCGTTGAGAATGCTGAACGATTCGGCCTCCTCCCCACCTGAAATCGGTATGGAGAGGACCCCAACCATTCAGTGTTATGTACATTGAAATCCCCTTAAATAGAGGACCTCAAGTATTTGGATGAGAAGATTATAACAGTCTCGTGAGAATAGTAAGGTAAATCAAAAAAAGGCGTGAAAGTCTGTCTGTTAGGAGACAGTAGCAGAAGGCACAAGATTATTGAAGTAGAAAGGAAGAAAGATTTTAAGCACAAAATATCGAAGTTAGGAATCAAGATTCACGAGACGTGTTTACAGGAGTGTTTATGTTTACTAGGGCACATACTCCACCCTCAGACGGAAATTAAGGAAATAAGTTATAGTTGGATATATTAAGCAAAAAGTTAGAGGATGAATTCTTAGCCCATCTGGGTCTCAGACAAAAACCAAAGATTAGGGTTAGAGTTAGAGAGGTGGTATCCATGGGTTGCAAAGTTAGAGTGCAAGCCGCGGATGTTGGTAAAGTCTATATAAAGCCCGCGCCTGCGCAAATTCGCCATCAATACACGCACACACAGTCACAACAACAAAAAAGAGCAAACAGATAGAAAATAAAAGAGAAACGAGATAAGGTTAATTCGTATAAAGGCCCTAAAACCCTAAATTTAAAACCCTGAAAATTTAAAAAATACGCTAAAACCCTATTACAGTAAATATCTAAAATCTGAATTAATCCAGAAAGTTCAAAAACGCTCGCACACTCTCACACTCTCAAAAAGACATTGAAATACAAAAAAAAGAAATAAAGAAATGTCTGGTTGATAAACTAAAAAAGTGGAAGCTAAAAACGTGTATAAATTATAATAACGGTATTCAAGATATATTAATTTCACTTTGGGTACAAAACTTTGATGGAAAAAAATAAAAAAATATAAAAAAACATAAACAATATTACTAGCTAAACTACGTATTGCCTTTCAACTGGCACAATCCTTAAAACTAACTATAAGTATCTTACATAAATTAAATAGAACATTAGAATTAGATATTATAAAAAGTGGATCCACTATTCTGGTTTTGGCCACGTGAGTTGGAAAGTGATGGCCCGTTTAGGCAGGAGGGAAGCCAGATCTCCCCAGCGCCACAGCGCAGATCGACGGCCTCCCTTTTGTTGAAGAAGTCGTGCAACGATTTGTTCAAGGCGAGTAACGAATGTCTGGTGTGGAAAAAGCCACTCTTGGAGGGTTGATCGCGACCAATAAGAGTCTTTCTGTTTCCTCGGGGAAACCGAAGCAAGTGATTTCCGGGAGATATTATAATTGAGCTCAGAAGCAGAACAGGTCGCAAAATCAGTAGATATCCCTTGGGAGTGGCATGTACATCGGCAAGGTGAATATCATGAGAGAGGGTCGTGTGTGTCGGCGATGAATGACTAGTTGTCTAACGGACAATGGTAGGAGAGTTGGGAGGACAATTATCCAGAGCAATAGGAATCACCACATCAGGTGATCCATTATCCTGTACGGAAGTCTTAATGGAGGAACGCGAAAGTGGAACAAGTTCTGAACGCAACGCACGGGAGCGATGTGCAATGTTAGAGAGACGCAGAAGCATTGTTCGTTGCTGTAGCATAAGAAAGTAAGATTCTTTCCCAAGGCGGATAGCCTAACGACGATCATACTTATGAAGAGAGTACTGCTCAATGATTTCCTTCACCAAGGTGAAGAATGGGCAGTTAGGAAAACAAGAGGATGTTTTTCACAGACGGAGTGGAGAGAACTTCCACATGCTGGACATATAGTCTGGAGAGACTGACAATATTTCTGGGGGGACCAAATTCATGGCACTTGAAGCATCTTCTCGAGAAGGGAAGATAGGTCCGAACCGAATGCAATGTAAAACCAAGTTTTACTTTGATTGGAGGGAAAGGCAAAGAGAAGGTAAGTAGGAGACGAGGGTTCATAACTTCGTTGTTGTGGGGATCTCCTTACGAGGAGGGAAACGATAAACGTCGGTGATAGGCATGTTGTGGCTCTGTAAGTGAACGAGAATGTCATCCGAAGTATCGGAACAGAACTCGGGGCATATATGGTTCCCTTTGACGTGTTACGAACATCGTCTGGTTGAGAAATTATAGGAATCTTCCCCAGATGCGATAGGGAAGTAAGTACGTGGCTTTGGGTTCTAGAGGCAGCACGGACCAGGATGGAACCGTTCCTCATTGGTGTAGCCTGTGGCTAAGTTGTTTGAAGAGCAGCCTCCAAAGCTTCGCTAAGGATGAGCATGCTTATAGCAGTTAGTGGAAGTGATGATGTCGAACGTAAATAAAAATAAGGTAGGAGATTGTTTATTCTGACGTTTAGGAATCAGACCCTGCTGAGGCAGGGACTCCTGTGATGGTCGACGCGAGGTTTGAGTGATTAGATTGTTCTGAGAGGCCGGGACAGCCTCCGCTGGTCTAGACGGGTAGTCCTAGAAACGGGTCCGTCATTTAAGACTATCGGTTGGGGTGGAGGAGTACCAATAATTGACCAAGAAGGGGTCATGTTGGGGGCCCCGACAGATGGTGAATTACACCATTCTTTAAAGCATTTTTCTCTTTCTTTTTACCCATAAAAATTCTCCTAGTAGACACCTGCTCCGCAATAAATGAACACAAATACAGTACCACAAATGATGAATATAAATATAAATCACGGGAGCGTAACCGAGAAAACTGCGCCCACCACAGGCCCAGAGCATAATACCTCCCTCCTAGAAACCACACCCCATAGGATGTAGCCTCGGAAAAGCCCTCAGGAACTCAACATCCAGTCCCTAAGATGAAAAATATTAGCCGTGCACCACATGGATAAGACGCGAAGCCCAAGATAATACACCCAAATGCAGGACAGCCTCCTCAGTGGTTAGGAAAGGTCCGGGTCCTCAACAGTAGGCGGCCCGGAGAAAGGCGAGAGCAACCGGTTTTTGACCTGTACTCTCAACCACGGAGGAAGGAGGGCAAGATTGGAATATGATACGCACAGAGACAACAGCTAGGTAACCATCAGAATGCAGGAGACTGGGGAGACTCAGGAGAAAGATCAGGAATATGTAGGGGGGTAGTACGTACAGAAGATAGAGAAGGTATACCAACTGGGGAAGGAACAGGTAAGAAGAATGGGATACATAAAATATAATAATAATAATAATAATAATAATAATAATAATAATAATAATAATAATAATAATTGTAATATAAAATTACAATAATGTACAGTAATAAAGGAATAATAATAATAATAATAATAATAATAATAATAATAATAATAATAATAATAATAATAATAATAATAATAATAATAATAATAATAATAATTTATTGATAAAACATAAGGGGGATAGTAGGAGAATTATTAAACAAAAAGAGGAAGGGGGGAGAAAATACAATTTGAAAAAGGTATCTGAGTTCCCCCACCACAGCAAGGTGGGTACGTTAACAGGGGGGGATAATAATAATAATGGAATTGACCTCTCACATTCCACCACCATTGAGTCGCCCTCATTGAACAAGAGATTTCGCTCTCATATGCAATTTTGAATGAGGATTGGAAACTCCAGCAGAGCTCCTTATAGTGCAACCTCTATTCTGTGGAACTCCCTGACATTATCTGCTATTCCTGCTGTATTTTATTCTCCTCTCTTCAAAAGCCAGATTCTGCGTTCACCTGAGAGATTTGCGTTAGGCTTGGGCATGGGAGGGATTCCTTTCATTTTATGATTCTGCCTTTTTTATTATTATTTTGAACCCCGTGAGTGGTAGTAACCTGTATTTAAAAAAAATAAAAAATTAGATGATATAATAAAACTAAGGCTCGTAATAAAATCTAATATAATATAAAACTAACCCATGTGTCTAACAGGTCAAGTATCCCAGAATCCTATGCCAACCAAATCAGAAGCATCCTCTTTAAGACTCTCCTTCAACGATAACAGAACAACAAAAACAGATATTTCTGAGTCTTGCATTAATCACAGGTGGTTTGCAATTGCATATAAAATGACAAATAGTAATTATATATTTGACTTTCAATGTCTGCTCAAGGTTACTCTAGTCAATTATGTGTGATAATCCATTATATAATAACTATTATTCATCTTCAACTTTTATATAATTAATAATAATAATAACAACATTCATTCATTCATTCATCATCATCACTAGCTTCAACTCTGCTTCCCACAGATTGGAGTGGGGGTAAGCAAAATATGCACTGGTGACAAAAAAGTTACTTGACTATTAAGAAATATGACCTTAGTCGACCAAGAAAATCCTCCCTCCTCCCTAGACACGTAGAATCCATGACATCTCACCAAATCACGCCATTCCCTCCTATTATGCACCATTAATAAGAAAAAAGGAAAAAGAAAAAAAAAGGAAAAATGGAAGAAAAAATGAATAAAAAGAAAAAACGGAAAAAGAAAAGGAAAAAAAGGAAATAAAAGTAAGAAAACTGAAATCCACAGATAAGGGTATATTAAGAGGTTATTTAATTAAATTAATTAAGATTTTAGAGGGCACTGAAACGAACAGAAAATGCTGAAATATGAAAGATGTCAGTTATTGATTAAAAACCTGAAACCCTGTTAAGATAACAGTCTATAAGCCTATGTTTAATAATAAAATGCTACTACTTACTCTAAGAATCTTTCCTAAAACAAGAAATAGTAAGAAAAATAATACTAATCATTATTAGTAATAAATAAGAAGCAAACCAATTAATTTATAATTTTAATTTAATTACATTAATATTTTACACATATATAATATGCATTCAGATGTACTGAAGCATAAAAGGCTTTCAATTAAGCTTACCCCATGATTGTCCAGGCCAATTCATTGATAAAGCAACTACATCCAAAAGAATTGATATAACATTTATGCAGATAGCCTGTAAGAAATAACGATTAATTTGAAAATCAACAGAAAAAAAATAGTACAAATAGGGAAAAATAATTTGGACTTAGGAATTGGATATAAGATAATAAAACTCAAGTTTTAATTCCTATTCCATCTCTCTTCATCTTCATCTTCCTTTTTATTCCCAAGACTGGGAGTAAGGTGCATGACAAGCATCGGAAAAGAAAAGCAGTAGAAGAATATGACAAAAGTCGAAAAAAAGCCCAGCCTTACCATTAATTAGTAAGAACTCGTCTCAGTCAGAAAATCCACCATAGAGCTTCACGGGATAACGACGGATCCTCACTATGGTATATCGTCAAGTGTAGGGTTCATCCCCTGGCCCAGGTGGGCCATAACCATACCCCCCTCACAAAACCCCGCCATTCTCTCCTATCCATGGCCCTTTCTTCTCGCCTTACTAACTCACAGAATTTCTCTCTCTGCTAGACATTCGCTGTTCTGACTCATCCACTTCTTTCTGTCGGTCTCCCAGCCAGGTCGGTTCCCAACACACTCACCACTATACATCCGCTTAACCAACCGACTATCATTCATCCTTTCCACATGACCAAACCATCTCAACATACTTTCATTTATTCTCTCGTTTACCCCTTTCTTCACACCACACAACCCTCTAATACGTTCATTTCCTTCATTTTATCAAGTTCTTTTCACAACCTAGCACTCTCCTAAGCATTGTCCATCTGAATCACATTGAACTTGTAGATCCTATACTTCTTATTCCAGATCATAGTCTCACTACTATACAATAATACAGGTAATTTAGACAAATTTTGGAATCCCAATTATGACTACTTTTAAGCAAGCAACTTTCAAAGATTAGGAGTGACTTTTCGAGAAGATTTTACAACCCAATTCCTATTGCCATTCACCAAAATTTACTGAATTCTGAGATTCTAGGCTATAATAATAATAATAATAATAATAATAATAATAATAATAATAATAATAGCACTTTCCAAAGAGCTCTGGCTATTATTATACTTTTTTATAGAAAAGAACTAGATACTTAAATAATTCATGTCATTACCAATAGAAGAAAGAAATAATTATAAAAGAAATGTATCGTGAAGATAAAAAAAACCTACGATGCATGTTATGCATAAAGAATGCAAACAGTTGTACAGAGACTGTGATTTTAAAATCAAATTTTATTATGCTAGACTTTTATAATATGAACGTTAATACTGAAAAAGAATTTCCTCACAGTACGTTCTGCATGTAGTAGGAGTAGGGTTGGGATTTTTAAAAAAAAAAACACGTTTTTTTTAAAAAAAAGACCAAAGGCCAAAATTTTTGGGTTTTTTTTGTTTTTTTTTTAAATTACTTATTTTTCATATATATCAAGTCTTTTTAGGGTATTTGGCATTAAAATACAGTAAACACAATATGTTAAAAGTGGTATACAATATATAAAGTAGAGTTTAGTACTTAATAAAGTTTCATTAGTGCTCTAAGGCATATAATTATTACATTTCCCATGATCTGATTATTATTATTATTTTTATTATTATTATATATATAACTATATAATATATAACTTATATAACTATATTATATATATATTATATATATATATATTATATAATATATATATATATATATATATATATATATTATATAATATATATATATATATATATATATATATAAATATTATATACTATATATATAGTCATATTATATATTATATAAGGGAGCCTATCACTACCTTAGTTTTAGATTGTTGTTTTTTTTGTTTTATACGAAGAGTTATATCTGTCTCACAGATATAATGATAAATTTGTAAATTAAATTTATTTATTTATTATATTTTTTATAAATTAAATTTAAACGTAATCATTTATCTTTATTTATGATAATCTTTGAAATTTTGAGCGTTGTTGTAATGATTAAACTCTTTCCCGTAAAATCATAGTCGCAGATAAATGATTTCTATATTTTTTGAAAGGTTTAAATGTTGACTGTTGAACTTTACACATTGACCGTTTATATTTTGTTATTCGCTGCTGATCATATATTTACAAAACCACAGCCCACTTAGTCTGAATATTGATTGATGGATGAATGATCTTTGACATCACTCCACAGGTGAGTGATGTTTATTTTTCCAAATATTAATTTTAGTATATTATGTTTATGAAATAGTGTTGTGGACAAAATTAAATCGTAATTGTAAATTATAAAAAGTAAACATTGTGTTACAGTATAGTGCAGTGCGTAAAAAGTGTCACAGCTTCATCCAATTGGAAAAAGAAAAAGAAACTGAAAAGAAATAAAGCCCCTCGTTGTATTTCAAGGGTGAGCAAGTTAAAATCCTATGTTAAAAATGTTAATATAATGATAATTAAAAACTATTCAATTAATAATGATAAACAGTGAAACTTAATTTTCATTATTAATTGTAGGGTTTCAGAGTTGGGTTTTAGAGTTGGATTTCAAATTTGGAGTTCACTTCAGGCTCCGGTTTCTGTCTTGATCATCTTGATTTTAAATTAGTCCATTTTTGAAGTTGATGTAGTCCGGCCAGCTACATCCCTAACAATTTGCAAATTGTTAAACCCTGAAGCCCAAACTGTTAAATAATAAACTTCGCAGTACTACCATCTGTAACAAAACTGAAATAAAAAGAAGTAATGAACTAAATATTACGATTATAAACTCTAAAAATTAAAGTTAAGTTATATTAATTTGTATATTATATATTTTCTAACACAGTATTTGTAATTGTATGAAAGATTTGTATGAAAGGGAATAACTTACCCCCACAGTCAAGTCTTGAACCAGATATAAGGAATCCACACACAGAACATAGATGTTTAATATTATTATTTTTGTAATTATTTGAAGTATTGTGTACCCCATGGGTTCTCACATGCTTTTCTGTAATAAATTAATCATAAATAAGACCCAAGAAAGTGAAAATTAAAGTTAATTCACTCCTTTATTTAATAAAGACATAGGTGAAAATATAGAATGCTTCTATCCCTTCTGTCTATCATCTGTACCGAGCTTCTTCTTGAGCTATTTAAAAATCAAAAGGTTCACTAATTAAGTTAGAAACTAGCCACCACCGTACATCAGGCACCAAACATTCAAGCAGAGTCAACGCGGCAGTTGTGACTCACGTTAGGCATTATCAGATACGCCTAATTTACCTCGCATTTTGTGTAAAGAAGATACATCTTGATCGTTGTTTCTTCCTTCTGCTGCGAGGTAATCTATCAAATTCCGTTCTCACTTCTTACTTTGTCTTCTTATATATGCTATAATGAAATAATACTTTTGATTCATATTAGTCTAATTCTGAAATAAAAATAATCTTCAATTTTACAATATAAGGAGAATATAGCTGTAGAATTATAGGGTACACTGACTCTACCGCAGTATCTGGGACACTTTCTACCCTGCTGCTGTATTCTCCGCCACATAGAAACGTAAAATTAAAGTGGCGCCCGAACAGGGACTCTGTTTCTGTTCGGTGCTTGCCCAGTTGTGACTAGTTCACCAGAATCCTCACAGAATACACTAGGATATATTATAATTTACACTTTATTACATTAGATTAGTCTGGTTCAAATTCAATTATAATTGTGTGAATCGTATGAACGTAGAGTGGTTGAATAAACATTACTTTGACCAAATGGCTGACCACCGCGATTACGAAAAATCGCAACAAAAGGCTTTAGCTGACCTTTTAACAAGGGAAGATTTAGATTTAGCAACAGATAAAACTGATAATAAAGGATCGAAGGTCTATGACCTAGATTCTAAATTAAATAAACCTGCTAAAAATAACAAATTTGACAAACAACGTGAAAGAAATAAAAAATCAAAAATGGATGAACAAAAAGAACATGATACACAACCAATGAGTCTTGATCAATATTTAAAAGAAAATAAATCTTTGCTAGACGATGACGTACCAGCTGATTCACCTAGGTCATCCCAGGATGATCTAGAGTTTTCAGACACAGAACATTTTCACCCCCATAGTACAGAAACACATAGGGAACAATATTCCCAAAGAACAAATACAGTACCCACAGTGCCTAAATCTCCCAAATCACCTGGACAAACGCAGACTCAGAAAACTGAAAATAACAATATTGATTTAATTGACTTAGATTTGGAAATTAAGGAGACACTCCTTAAACCTCCAATCAAAACAAACACAGATTATACACAGGCACAAGGTAGATCTCATAGATCTTCCAAACAAACAAAGATACAGTCACAGCCATATAACTCTTTTCAGGGATCTGAATCTGAATCTGAGTCTGAGGATCCACCCATGTATTCGGGTCCTGAGATGAAGAAGAAGTTAGATTCTATGGAAAAAGCCATACTTCTTTTGACACAGCTTGTCAAAAATTCCCAGAAACTCAAGGTCGTAGATCCCGGTAAATATAAGTATGAGGCAGATCAGAACTTCCTCGTCTACTTAAAAGATTTTGAAGACTATTGTAGTCTTCATTATCCTAATGCTCCTCACCAATGGGTACGGCTTTTAGGTCGTCAATTGGAGGGGAGTTTTGCTAAATTGTACCGGATCTTAATCAAAGATGACAGAGATTATTTCTCTGTTAGAGACACTTTAGTGGGTTGGTTTCAGAACGAAGAAAAACGCAAAAACGAATATAAGCTTCAAGCTTATCATGCTGCTCACAGAGAGAAAGGGGAGAGTATACGAATGTATGCTCTCCGGTTAGAAAGATTAGCCCGTCGAGCATATCAAGGCTTGGATATGAGAAAACACGATTCCTTGCTAACTGCTTTCCTGTGTAGTCTTCCACCATACATAGAGAAGAGTGTTCGCAAGTACATTAAGATGCAGGAGCTTGATGGAAATTTGCGTGTTTCTTGGGAAAAGATTGTTGGCTATGCCGACTCTCTTGAAACAGATAACACGGAATTTCCAAACTCAATATCCCATACATCCTTAGAAATCTTTAATCAGCCAACTCACTCACATAAATCACATACACAGAAAGATAAATTAAATGACACAGTAGAATCAGTGATCCAAATAAACACTGCTTCTCCTAGTTGGACAGATGTCTTACAGAACAAAACACAAGCCAAGGCAAATAAAGACAATTCCAATAAAACAAATTATCCCCATCGTCAGTCACAGAACACTAAAAGTAGCCCTCCGGGTAAAGGTAATAATTCCCGATTTTATAGAGATAATCGCCGTAATGACCAACACAATTATTCTCGTTCTTCCCCGCGTTACAGAAATTCTGCCCCTCTGGCAGTTAGCGAAGATAGGAAACACATGGTGTGCGACTATTGTGAAAAACGGGGACATCAGATGAGGGAATGTTACAAGTACCTTGGGATATGCAGCTATTGCAAGAAAAAGGGTCACATAAGGGCTGAGTGTCGCTCTTATAAATCCCCTCAGTCATCACCCACCATGGAAAGGAAAGTAAATTGTCCTTTCTGTCGTGGACCTCATCCAGGTATCAGATGTCCTCAGAGAATTCTCCCCAGAGAGGATAAAAACATACCAGTACCAGTAAAACATGTACAGTCTAAAAATTCCCCACAGAACACTGAACATAACAAAAACAAATCAGACAACAGTAGTGGAAAACCACTTTCTCCCCGTAAATACCTTGATCCTTGTGATTATTGTAACCGGTCACATTTTGAAGGCCGGTGTAGAGGAGTTGAAGAAGCTCAGACTGAAAATTCGGGAAACTACCAAGCTCCCCGGACCTGAGTCACCTGGTGGAGACTAAAAATGAAAGTGACTCAGTCATAGATAAAAACAACCCCATAATTGATATTCCCCAGATTTCTAACATAAATGAAACTGTGTTGCCCTCAGAGGAGGAAGAAAAACCTTCATTATCCATTCCTAAACCCATTGACTCTCCCTTGTTGAAGGAACCTTCAGTAAAATTAGTAAATAAAGTTCGTAACATACATGTAAATCTTACACCGTCCACAAATGACCCTTTAATAATTCCTGTTTCCTTCAGTTCGCATAGTTCAGGATCGTATGGATGCATGGTGGATAGCGGGGCTGGAGTGAGCTTAATTAGTACAGAAATATTTTCGTATACCTTAAAGGACTTTAAATTACTCCCTTCATCAGAAATTAATATAAATTCCATCAGTGGATTGTCCCGCGACCATACAGTTCCCATAGAGTCATACATAGAAATACCCTTACATTTTCCCGATACACATTTCATTACTAAACCCATTATATTTTTAGTGGTTCCCCTGGAGCATATGCCAGCACCTATGGTACTGGGTGCCACAGCACTGAAAGACAATCATATAATACTGATACACATTTCATTACTAAACCCATTATATTTTTAGTGGTTCCCCTGGAGCATATGCCAGCACCTATGGTGTTGGGTGCCGCAGCACTGAAAGATAATCATATAATACCAGATCTTACAAAAAGAAATTTAATACACAGGGCAGGGGGGTCCATAACACAAATCGCTAAAGATCACAGTCACTCTATTCCTTTTTATAAATGTGTGAATGTGTACGCTATCAGTATTCCTCCTTTTTCTTGTCGAATGGTAGAAGTAAAGGGTCCAACTGACTGTTCTTTGGACATTGTGGGATTTAAGGGGGGTATTCATAATAAAGGAAAAATTATATCAGTTTCTGGAGTCTTAGATTTGGCTTCCTCAAAACATGTGGCTCTTATAAATACTTCTGAGAAAATGCAGTATGTAAGAAAGGGTACCATAATGGGTCAGATATTTTCTTTGAAGGAAGAGGAGTGTTCACCACCACCGAAAGTATACTCTGTACATACAGAGTCTTCTGAAAAACGTAGGGAAGTATGGACGCCAGAAAAATTGAAAGAAGAATTCCATTTTTCTGAAATTCCTCTTAGTGAACATCAGAAAGATAGCCTCATTAAGGTGTTAATGAAACATCAGACTACACTTAGTTTTGGTGACCATGACGTGGGTGTAGCCACTAACATTTCACACTCAATTGAGGTTGAAAGTTCTCGCCCTGTCAGGTTACCAGTACCCGATTTCAAGGACCTCTGGCACAAGAGATTGAACAACAATGTAGAGAATTGCTAGAGCAGGATATAATACGTCCTAGTAAATCACCTTACTCGGCTCCAGTGGTTCCAGTTAGAAAACCAGATGGAAAGTTAAGACTTTGCATCGATTATCGTAAACTTAACGATGTCACCAAAACAGATTCCTTTCCCTTGCCCAACTTAATCGACATGATATATAATATGCATGGGAATAGGTACTTCACAACAATAGATCTCGTTCGAGGATATTATCAGGTTGAAATGGAACCTGATAGTATCGAGAAAACAGCATTTTCCACCCCCTTCGCGCAATATGAGTATCTCAAGATGCCCTTCGGCGTTAAGAACGGACCTGCAACGTTCCAACGGGGTATGATGTGCGCTTTATCTGGGTTGCCTTGGAAAAATGTCATGGTATACCTGGATGACATAATTATACTCAGTCAGGATGTAGAGGAACATTTATACATGTTGGACCAGGTTTTAACGGCCTTAGAGAACAATGGATACAAACTAAAACCGAGTAAGACTCGCTTATGCAGAACAGAAGTGGAGTTTTTGGGACACCATGTCTCGAACAATGGAATCCTTCCTTTACACAAAAACATTAAAGGAGCCCTAGAGTTTCCTGTACCCACAACCGTCAAAAACCTCAGACAGTTTTTGGGGATGATCAATTTTTATCGAAGACATATCCCAAATTGCTCTCAAATTAGTAAGCCTCTGTCATGCCAAACTGGGGGAAAAACTGTAAATTGGACTCCTGAGTGTCAGGAAGCTTTTGAAAAACTGAAGAAGGCCCTAGTTGACCCTCTCTTGTTGGGTTTTCCAGACTACAGTCCAGATGTTTCACCAATGGAACTACATGTGGACGCAATCAGATATCGGCGCTGGAGCTTGTCTTTCTCAAGTTCAAAATGGAGAGCGCAAGCCAATTGCTTTTATTTCGATGACCTTTAACGGAGCTCAAAGGAACTACGGGGTCATCGATAAGCAGTTGACAGCTTTGCGTTGGGCGGTGAAGTCTAGACCATTTCTTCGTGGAGTTAAATTTGTGATATATACGGATCATATGCCGCTTATATATCTACAGAATATGAGTTTAGTTGACGGGAGATTAGCTCGAACCATGGAAGAACTAAATGAGTTCGACTTTGAGATCAGACACATTTCCGGTACCCAAAATGTAGTTGCCGATGCACTCTCTCGTTCCCCCATAGGGGAAGATTCTGACCTGTTAGATGGGACTCCGATGATGGAGTTTATCCCCGAAGGATATTTCCCAATAGAAATCTCCGGTGGGGGTGACTCCTTGTATAAATGTTTTTCGATGTTTTTGTATGGATCGGTAAATCGTCATTTTGAGGTGCGAAAGATTATAACGAAAGAGTTACAGAACCATTCTTCTAAATATAAATTAACTGGGAAACAAATACAGAAAAAAATTAGATTAATGGGTTTCCCGGGGCAATTACCACTTCCAGAAGTTATCACTGCATTTACAGAACTGTATAAAACACCTGTGCATGTTTACTATAACACTTCAGTACCAATTATCCACGGATCTGGACATAAAAGTGAACCATGTTCTCTGCAGTGCTTAGGGGGAATTCACTATAACTATTTGATGCCCACTACAACAAATAATCCTGAATAGAATGTTCCTAATTTGTTATTGAATATAATACAGATACTCCGTACTTTCATAAATTCATAAATAAATAAATAATTATTAAATGATTACACAGAACATGTTGATGCATTATTTTATTTTATTTATTCATTATATATTATATTATTTATTATATTTCTACAGAACATACACCTACAGATCTTCTTATTTAAGACATTACACAGAACTTAATGAACAATATATTTACATAATTTAAACAATTATACATCTACATATTTACTGATTTTTTACAAAAACGATTTACTACAGACGTTTACAAGTTTCAAACTTTAATTAAAATACTTAACATATCACACTGACATATATGTGCCTGATGCTTACAGATTTTTCAAATGAACAAGATACAGAATTTTATAAATTGCAAAAAACATATTTACAGAAAACATATTTATAAAAGGGAAAAATGGGGGGGGAAATAATAATTACTGCTCTATGAGTAGTATTTTCTCTGTCTAATTCCTTATTCCTCCTCTTCTACCTCTTATCTCTGACTTCTTCTTATCTTATACTCTGACTCTGAACTGCTATCTGCTGCTTAACTGATAAAAGAATTTTTTTTACTAAATACTTTAGATAGGCCTCATAAAATGCTACCCCTTAGTGGACTAGCTACCTAGAATAGAAAAATAACTGGTCTTTGACCATGTCCATATAATTCTAATAATAAAATTTTAAAAGAATATTTGCTTTACTTTGTAAAGTAAATTAAAACAATTTTAATTGCATGTTATGCCACGATCCAATCATTTTGGTATGTTCATGCATGGCAAAATTGATTGGGGGCTGGCTCCCTGTTAAAATGTCTCATTACAGATGAGGTCTTGTTCCGTTCGCTGAATATACATCAGAGGTAAACAGGAACACGAAAAACTTCATTTGGGTTTGTACGTTCTAAGGAATTGTAAGTATTAACCAAATTATGTATATCCTATATATATGAATAATATATATAGTATATACATGTTGTATCATAAATTATCGTTATTATCGGCAGGCATAATTTTTTCAAAATTTTTTTTACATCTTTCGTATATATGAATATATATAATTACATATATCCATGTATATACGAATTGTTGTGGTTGTGGGACGCCAGGTCAAATTTTACAGACTAGTGTGTTAGTTTCAAATGGGAATGAGATTATTGTACGATGAAATTTTGATATTATAGTTTTGAAACATAATCATTGTGGTTTATATTTAATAAATTTAATAATTTAATACATTTGTCAGTATAAAAATCATTAAGGAATGTCACTAATGTTCCGTCGTCTTCTCAAACATATTCCTTTCCTTCTTTATACACAGAACAACACCTCTGATTTTCAAACATTAGAAAGAATAATGGAAAGCAAGATGCAAATAATAGCTGTCATAGGGTCATCGGAGGTGGCCATCTTTAATAGTGAAAATAAACATTTAATGAGTAAATATGGATTGAAAACAAGGGTGAATTGTGCCTCAGGGCGCTATTTGTCCGCATGTATAGCACAAGTAGAGAAAGTTGTTACTAAAAACACACATAATTTAATTATATGGTCCTTAACAACAATGGGGTGGAAAAAGAAGGAGGTGTTTGACAAAGATGGGTTGGGGACCACTTTATTTGAACCTATAGATGCATTGGAGTTGGATATTTCGGGAGTGGTGGGGGTGATGGAGAAAATCACAGAGAAAGCCAAAGGGATAAATCCCAAGATTAAAGTATTTCTTCTGATCCCACCAGTCCAGGATATTTACAGTTTTAATCAGAAGCGGCTTGTAAGAGATTGGGGTGAATCTTTTAAAGACTATTGTGTAAATGATTCTATATTGTCTCCCGATAAAATGCGGGCTCATTCGGTTTTTTGCTATAATACATTTACAATGTTGACCAGTTCACACTATGCCTGGACCGACAAACACGTTCTTGTGGGCGCAGACATAATGAATTTCCATCATGGGATTCGTACCACTGATGATACACCAAATACTACCCCCCATTACAAATATCTTGACACTGACCAACTCGTAATTAATATGAACTCCCCATTGTTAACGGATGGATTACATCCAAACCGATTATTTGTAGATGCATTGATGGGCTTATACAAATCACAGTTTTCACATAACCTCCCTCTAGTAAAAACAATAAAAACGAACGCAGTCACTACAGTAAGTAATTCTCAAATCCCAGCTAAGGTTAACATAGAATCAAAAACAAAAAAACCTTTGCTGGCAACACCTAAATATGATAGGCATACTGTAAAGTACTCGGCTCCTTATCCTAACCCCAAGGGGTTAAGAAAGGAAACCCGAAACACTGATTGTAGTAGTTATGGACCTCCTGTGGCACTTAGAGATAACCCATATCAGTCACTGTCTTCCCAACAATATTATTGTGCTCCTTCCACTAGTAATTATGTACCTCCACCACAGTCACAGATACAACATCCTTCTCATTATACCTTGCCATCATTGTCTGACTATCAGTCTAAATTACCCCCTAGTTTTAATCCAAGTATTTTGCCACCAAACACAATTGCTCCGTCCACATCTAATACTAGCATTATAATAGATCCACAAATAAAAGTACTACAAAGATCCTCTGCTCGTTGGTTGATGAAACAAATAAACTGGGATGGTATGACTGATGCACAAAAGAATGTAACTATGCAACAGTGGCATGAGATATTGGAGGAGGAGAAAGCCACTACCATGAATCTTTTTTCCTTTGGTAATGGTAATCTACCATTGTATAAAAATTAATAAAATAGTAATTAAAAGTTAATAAAATAGTAATAATAATTATAAGTATGGATAAGAAATTATATATTTTTATATTTTATAATGTAAAAATCAAAGGAAGTTTTGTTTGTTATAGAAAAGTGTTTTTTACGTTTTGTAATGTTAAAATCAAAGGAAGTTTTGTTTATTAAGGAAAAATTTGTTTAATTTGTTTTGGAATATGTTATTTATATTTGTCTATGTCCATGAAATATAAAACATATAGAAATTCCTTGGGTCAAGCAAACACAATCTCTTCTGCCCTCTCCGCTGGTTTGAATCCCCACTTACTTAACTCAGACTTGTCAAAAGTTAGGCGGGGGTTTAGACTTAGTGGGGGAGGATATAAGGGAGCCTATCACACCTTAGTTTTAAGATGTTGTTTTTATAGTTTTATACGAAGAGTTATATCTGTCTCACAGATATAACGAAACATTTTTGTAAATTAAATTTATTTATTTATTTATATTATTTTATAAATTATTTAAACGTCGTCATTTATCTTTATTTATGATAAATCTTTGAATTTGAGCAGTTGTTGTTAATGATTAAATCTTTCCCGTAAACATAGTCGCAGATAAATGATTCTATATTTTTGAAATTAAATGTTGACTGTTGAACTTTTACACATTTGAAGTTTATATTTTTGTTATTGCTGCTGATCATAATTTACAAAACCACAGCCCACTTAGTCTGAATATTGATGGATGAATGATCTTTGACATCACTCCACAGGTGAGTGATGTTTATTTTTCCAAATATTAATTTTAGTATATTATGTTTATGAAATAGTGTTGTGGACAAAATTAAATCGTAATTGTAAATTATAAAAAGTAAACATTGTGTTACAGTATAGTGCAGTGCGTAAAAAGTGTCACAGCTTCATCCAATTAGAAAAAGAAACTGAAAAGAAATAAAGCCCCTCGTTGTATTTCAAGGGTGAGCAAGTTAAAATCCTATGTTAAAAATGTTAATATAATGATAATTAAAAACTATTCAATTAATAATGATAAACAGTGAAACTTAATTTTCATTATTAATTGTAGGGTTTCAGAGTTGGGTTTTAGAGTTGGATTTCAAATTTGGAGTTCACTTCAGGCTCCGGTTTCTGTCTTGATCATCTTGATTTTAAATTAGTCCATTTTTGAAGTTGATGTAGTCCGGCCAGCTACATCCCTAACAATTTGCAAATTGTTAAACCCTGAAGCCCAAACTGTTAAATAATAAACTTCGCAGTACTACCATCTGTAACAGAACTGAAATTAAAAAGAATTAATGAACTAAATATTACGATTATAAACTCTAAAAATTAAAGTTAAGTTATATTAATTTGTATATTATATATTTTCTAACACAGTATTTGTAATTGTATGAAAGATTTGTATGAAAGGGAATAACTTACCCCCACAGTCAAGTCTTGAACCAGATATAAGGAATCCACACACAGAACATAGATGTTTAATATTATTATTTTTGTAATTATCTGAAGTATTGTGTACCCCATGGGTTCTCACATGCTTCTTCTGTAAATAAAATTAAGAAATTAAAGATTAAAGTTAAATTACACTAAAATTATAAATAAAATATAATCAATTATTTATAATAAAAACATAAAAGCATACCTTTTTTCTTTCTATCCCTTCTGTCTATCATCTGTACCGAGCTTCTTCTTGAGCCTATTTAAAAATAAAGTATCACTAATTAAAGTTAGAAACTAGCCACACACCGTACATCCAGGCACCAAACATTCAAGCAGAGTCAACGCGGCAGTTGTGACTCACGTTAGGCATTATCAGATACGCCTAATTTACCTCGCATTTTGTGTAAAGAAGATACATCTTGATCGTGTTTCTTCCTTCTGCTGCGAGGTAATCTATCAAATTCCGTTCTCACTTCTTACTTTTTCTTCTTATATATGCTATAATGAAATAATACTTTTGATTCATATTAGTCTAATTCTGAAATAAAAATAATCTTCAATTTTACAATATAAGGAGAATATAGCTGTAGAATTATAGGGTACACTGACTCTACCGCAGTATCTGGGACACTTTCTACCCTGCTGCTGTATTCTCCGCCACATATATATATATTCTTAATCTACCTTTTTCTCCCCAAGACTGATGGTAAGGTGCGTAACAAACATCAGAAAAGAAAAGCAAGTAGAAGATATGAAACAAAATGTTGAAAGAGAAAGAAAGCCTTCACCTCCCCCCCCCCCCTCTGTTCATTAATTAGTGAGAACTCGTCGCATCAGAAAATCCACCCTATAGCTTTCACAAGACTTGCGACGGACCCTCACTGTGGGTAGATCGTCAGTGGAAGGGTTCATCCCTTGGACAGGTGGCCACAACCATACCCCTCACAAAACCCGCCATTCTTCTCTTATTATGCACCTTTATTCGCTCTTCTTCCAAACTCAAATTTTCTCTGCCTTTGACAATATCGTTTACTGACTCAATCCATTTTTCTTCGATCTCCCAGCCCGTCGTCTTTCACACACTCGCCACTATACATTCTGCTTAAAAACCGACTATCATTCAGTCCTTTTCCACATTGTAGTTTAGTGGCCATTGAGTGAAGGTGTTTTTATTCTTTTTGCTCCCCATTTTAACTACTATACATCTGTGTAATTGCAATTGAATTTACAAATTAGTGTTGCTATTTAACTGTGGATTTAGAAATTTGGGGTGTACTGTATTATTGTGATAATATTCTGTTATTAATTTAAATTTAGTTGAGTTATTGCGGACTCAGTTTAGGGTGATAGGTTTTAACACCTACGCTAACAGGTAGTTAAGAGATTTCACTGTAAGCCTACTGTGTGTTGCAGGTTTATTTGAATTTATTGATTCAGTTTTTCTGTATTACTTTTTAAGTCTTTAACAATTGTTATATTAATCTGGTGATATTGTAATTTAATAAGTTTGCCATAGCCAAGTTGGCCTATCTTTATAGATTTTTATATAGCCTTAGCTAGGGCCTCAGCTATTTCTATATTTAAACTTTAACGACATATCATGTAAAGTCTGAACTAAATCTAGACTGTTATTTTTACCTATTTTAAAAACCAAAGTTTTTAACTTGTTTTAGGCTTTAGTGATATTTAACCTGTAGTTGGTAAATAATAGGTATAGGTTAGTAGCTAATAATAATTTAAAGTATGTATCCTCTGTGTGATAGTCTGTGGGACTGTAAGAGGTGAATTATGTGAATAGATGCCCTGCTTGTGATTTGAATGCAGAATGTGTTGTTTAGGAAGGAGATTGCAAGACTGAGGGAAAATATGCATGGATTTGAAAGAAGAAGTATTTGAGTTGAAAATGATTTAAGTGTTTAGGAAAAAAGTTAGTAGGGATGTCCGGGCAAGGAGGGAGTGGGATACAGGGGCGCGGATATAGGTAGACTGGAAATGATTTCACCTAGGCAGGAAAGATGAGTATATTATTATATTTATATATATGTTACAGATGAATATAGAGTTTTAGAAACTAGAAATAAAATTTAAAGATGAGATCTCGAAAGTCAGTCAGCCTGTGAACCTGCAGTAACAGGTTCGATGTCTTCAGATGGGGAGGGATCAGAGAGCTGCCAATGTAATGTTGAGTTTTCTGAAGGGAAGACTGTGAAATTGCTAATTGGAGACCTCTATTATACCATACCTAGATAGGATTTTTCAAACTAAGAATAAAAAGAAACGATTGAGAGTGTGTTATCCAGGTGCCAGAGTGAGTGAAATCGTGGATAGGATAGATTGAGAGATTGATTCTACAAATTTTGATTCAATGCTGAGTTGTGGCATGTGGGTACAATGATATAGGACTACAGAAGGTCAGAAAATTAATTAGCCAGATTTTAGGAGATTCGATTCAAAGATGAAAACTAGGCGGAAGAAGGTGGCATGATTTCTGGGATTTTACCTAGGTTAGTGCAGGTCAGGATGGGGTGAGTAGGGCTTAGGGTAAAGAGAGGATTAGGCAATTTATGTATCAAACTATTAGGTTTTTGGGATTTGTGGGAGAGAATTCTGGATAAGATCTTTTTTGCAGCAAGATGAGTTCCACTTGAGTCGTAAAGGTGTTTTGCTTTTCAGTACAGGTTTGGAGACTTGTTTAGCAAACAACTAAAGTTGGGGGGGATGGGCTAAATCTGAATACACAAATAATAGCAATGGTAACGGTAATAGTGGGTGATAATAACTAGTGTTCAGGCTCAATAAGATGATAGCAATAACATAACAGCATTTCGAATAAAAATGCTTTTACACAAATGCTCACTAGCCTTAGAAATAAAAAAGATGAGCCTGATTAGCTTCTTATACCATATAATGAAGAATTTTGAAATTATTTGCATGAACTGAGGCATGGTTAACTGAAGAATTATATGGTAGACTCCGTTCAGGAATAGAAATAGACGGATATTCACTTTATTTATACCAGCGTAGAGGAAAGAAGGGTGGGGGTGTGGCGCCTTATATTAAAAGCAATATTTCAATCTGTACTAATAACTGACTTTAAAACTAATCATGAATTTTGATCGGTCTGGGTAGAATACCTATGTTTATAAATCAATATAGAATAGGGCATTTTTAGACCTCCTTGCCAGAGTCAGAATTAGACTCAGAATTGTATAATAAATTGAGACAGCATGCCACAGAAATGAAAAAGGTATAGTCATAAGGGGTGATTTTAATTTTCCTGGCATTCAATGGGATTCCTTTTCTAATACGGACCATAGTAGTTCAGTAATATAATTCGTAAATTATGAGATAACTTTTTGTGCCAGATGGTCATGAAACCCACAAGACACGATGCACTATTAGCCTTAATATGAACTAACGATGAAAGTATGGTGGGTGAGGTTGAGGTGAGGAGAATTTAGGACTTAGCGACATAATATAATTAGATTAAATATGAATGTGATATATCTGGCCCAAATTGCAAGTTAATAGGGAAGGATCTTAGATTTCCGAAAATGGTGGTTTTACCAAAAATTTTGAGACATGCTTAGTATAATTCTGACTGGGATAAAGTTTAAACTGACCAAAACTCGTTTTACTCATGTGGAAACCTTTAAGCAAATTGTTATGAATATTCATCAGTATGTTTTAAAGATAAACCCATTAAGGGGGCGAAGAGAAAACGTTGTTGGT
>JABUQX010069518.1:0-2500 GCA_015478945.1 Trachelipus rathkii
ATAATTAGACAAAATTATAATATAGAATTAAAGTCTATTTTAATTTTTAACCGAGTATATAATAAAAGGTACTTCATAAATAAGGACTACTCTAATCATATTACTTAATAATATTAAATTAATTGAAAAATTAAATATTTTTATTATTTAATATTTTATTTTTTTTTATTACATTTTCCTATCTAAAAATTTACCAACGGATTCAAATTAATTATGGTATTTGCACCTTTATTATCGACTGTTAAGCTATTGTTAGGTTTATGAGATATTTTATTTTTTTTTACATTTCCGCACTAATAAATAATTTGGACCAACAATTCTAGCATGTATTCCTTATTTACCCCGGTAGTACTGTATGATAAGATTTTATGAGATAGTAGGATATATGATTGATATATATGTAGGATTTTATAAACTGGAGATTAACACACCATTTATAATTATATAATATATATTATATATTTTAATATTATATATATTATATATATATATATTATATATGTATGATATTAAATATATATTATATTAATATATATATATAATATAATAATATATATATATATATTATATATAATATATATATATTACAAAAGTACGGTGGGATACCCCCTCACCCCCTACTATACTATACAACATATTTTATAAACATATAATATAGCGTTAACAGCGTCTATATAATATCAGTTATTAACTCGTTAATTTATATTATCATTATACTTTTAACGCTTTATTAAATATTTCAGTTATAAGACGTAACTGTGAGTTACTATTATAAAGTGAGTTAATAATTTGTTAGGCATTAACTTAACGAAGTTTAAAATTTTCTCACCTAACATCCGTCTAAAACGTATACTATTATATATACTTAATTTCGAAGTTTTAATACAAATATTTTTTTACTTAGCAATTTTTACTTGAGCTAATTAGAACTTAGACTCTCTAGAAATACGATAATGATAGATACAAAAAAAACTCTGTATTATTATCCATAAATTATCATAATTCCACAATCACTAATAATGAGCTTAATAAATAGTATGTTTAATATTTACGACGAGTTGAATATATTATATCCCAATAATTCAGTCATATCGCTTTAATACAAGTTCCATTCAGACTCATGTTTATGGGGAATGTTGCATTCATTCGCTCTGCATATGACCTACGCCCCCCCGCCCCTCGTTCAACCTATATCTCCTCTACTGTCTTACATACTCGGCCACTTTTCCTCCAGTCGTTTGGGAAGCCCACCACATGTCACCCTACTTCCCCAGAAAATGGCACAGCCCGCTCTGTCCTTGTACTCATCCGCCCTCATAGCTCCCTTTCCACCTTGTATTCTCCCTAAGATCTTTGACACCCTCTCTCTTCGACACTCCTCCACTTCTCTAGACCCATCCCTGCGCAACTCCTCATCTCCTCTCCTCTTCCGTCGCGATCGCCAGCACGCCCGCTTCTTGGTCTTGCAACGCGTCCTCAACCTCTGGCGATATAACTTTCCGCTTATTTTAACCTCACAAATCCTTATGGTTTCCGCTCTTCAAGGAAACTCAGCGGCCAGACTTGCTTCTGATGGCAGCTTGAACAAATAATTACTATAGCATATTGACCGGGTATGAGTTCAACGCATACCTTTAGACTCTCACAAAGATCTTACCTCCTTGGGTTCCTCCTTCTCTTTGCTTATACTTATGTCTAGACTTTATTCTTATCAAAGTTCGACTAAAACTATCGGCCTCTGGTTTATGTATGAGAGTCAGACTTGTCTTTACTTCACTTTATTTACTGTCTAAATAGATTAGGTGTTCCTCATGGTTTCGGTCTGATCTAATCTATTATATTCCTACTATTTCATAAAATTAGAATCTTACTCACCTTGATCATATAATCTCTATTCCATTCATCACAAAATTAGCCGATAGACTATATCATCCGATACGCCTTTACATTATTTATCTTAAACACAATCACTTATTTCAATTCTGCTTACTCACATCTTTTTACTTTACTAAGATAATTGCTCTCGTTCATTAAATACTTTCCAGATTTTATATATCTCACTGATCAATAGATATGAATTTTGCGGGTGGGAGTCGTCGCTAAACCCCCTACTTGGTGAAAATGTATACAATACTCTGAAATAACATCATACTTCGTATCAATCTACCTTACTAAAATATTCACCTTATTAACTTATCCTTATTCATAGCATTTTGACGAGTTTGACTCTCGTTCTCTGTTATCAATATAGAAAACATCACCTCGGCTTAAATAAACAATTTAAAATGTCTTGGAAAAACCTCACAATCAACACACCAACGGTTGCATCGGTGATATAGCCAGGCCATCAATGAAATTGGGTAGATTATGTTAGACTCGCGAGACTTTTTTCAATCAATCTCTCTAAGTTACTTATTACCAGATATCACAAGGGTCATCATTACCAAATTAAACCATGTATAAGAGTACTGTTTCTCCAATATCTGGGGGGGCTCTGGTT
>JABUQX010069518.1:20000-26847 GCA_015478945.1 Trachelipus rathkii
AATGAGTTATTTTACCTAATTTCGGGGCCTAATTTATGATACTTAAAATAAAACGGCAGATATCGGAGGATACTGTTCCTGAAGAAGGTCAAGGAATGTACGAAAAAGCTAAGCAGTCAAGGCATTCTTGTTCCCAGGTACATAGTTACACTTGTACAAGTTCCTAAACCACAGACATTCAAAGATAAATTTTAGTAGTATTCCATATTTTAAGGACCTAATTACGATACTAAAAAAAAACGGCATGTACAGATGGTTAACTGTTCCTGAAGGATTAAAAATGTGATATAAATGGGTCCAAGGAAATCAATCAGTCTTGTTCAAGGAAAATTAGTTTACGCTATTGATATTTACCCTTAACAAACATCCAAAATAAAAAGGAGTATTTTCACCTAATTCAGGGCATAATTTTTTATACTTAAAAATAAAACGGAGATATCGGAGGGTATGTTTCCCGAAGAAGGTTAAGGGCTGTAACGAAAAAATCTAAGCATTCAGGCCCATTCTTGTTCCCAGGTACCTAGTTACACCTGTACAAGTTTCCCAACCACATCCATTCAAAGATAAATTTAAGTATTATTCCATATTTTAAGGTCCTAATTACTGATACTAAAAAATAAAACGGCAGGTATCAGACAGTACTGTTCCTGAGGGAGGGGAAAATATGATATAAATGGTCAAGGAAACAAATCAGTATTGTCCCAAGGTAAATAGTTAGGCTAATTGAATATTTACACTCAACAAAAATCCAAAATTGAAAATGAGTTATTTTACATAATTTCGGGGCCTAATTTATGAAACTTAAAATAAAACGGCAGATATCGGAGGATACTGTTCCTGAAGAAGGTCAAGGGTTGTACGAAAAAGCTAAGCAGTCAAGGCATTCTTGTTCCCAGGTACATAGTTACACTTGTACCAGTTACTAAACCACAGACATTCAAAGATAAATTTGAGTAATATTCCATATTTTAAGGACCTAATTACTGATACTAAAAATAAAACGGCAGGTATCAGATGGTACTGTTCCTGAGGGATTAAAAAATGTGATATAAATGGTCAAGGAATCAAATCAGTCTTGTTCCAAGGTAAATAGTTACGCTAATTGAATATTTACCCTTAACAAACATCCAAAAATGAAAATGAGTATTTTACCTAATTTCAGGGCCTAATTTTTGATACTTAAAATAAAACGGCAGATATCGGAGGGTACTGTTCCTAAAGAAGGTTAAGGGTTGTACGAAAAAGCTAAGCAGTTAAGGAATTCTTGTTCCCAGGTACCTAGTTACACCTGTTCAACTTTACCAGTCATTCAAAGGAAAATTTTAGTAGTATTCCATATTTTAAGGACCTAATTACTGAGACTAAAAAAAAAAAACGGTAGGTATCAAAGGGTACTGTTCCTGAGGGGGGGAAAATGTGATATAAATGGTCAAGCGAACCAAATCAGCTTTTCCCAAGGTAAATCAGTTACGAAATAGAATAAAATATTTACCCTTGCAAACTTCCAAAAATGAAAATGAGCTATTTTACCTAATTTCAGGGCCTAATTTTTGATACTTAAAATAAAACGGCAGATATCGGAGGGTACTGTTCCTGAAATAAGGTCAGGGTTGTACGACAAAAACCTAAGCAGTCAGGCCATTTCCTGTTCCCAGGTTACCTAGCTTAATACCTGTACAAGTTTCTTCTCACAAACCAGACATTCAAGGATAATTTGGTAGTATTCAAATCTTTTAAGGACCTAATTACTGAGACTAAAAAAAAACGGAAGGTATCAGAGGGTACTGTTCCTAAGGGAGGGGAATATGTGATATAAATGGTCAAGGAATCAAATCAGTCTTGTTCAAAGGTAAATAGTTACGCTAATTGAATATTTACCCTTAACAAACATCCAAAAATGAAAATGAGTATTTTACCTAATTTCAGGGCCTAATTATTGATACTTAAAATAAAACGGCAGATATCGGAGGGTACTGCTCCTGAAGAAGGTCAAGGGTTGTACGAAAAAGCTAAGCAGTCGAGGCATTCTTGTTCCCAGGTACCTAGTTACACCTGTACAAGTTTCTCAACCACAGACATTCAAAGATAAATTTGAGTAGTATTCCATATTTTAAGGACCTAATTACTGATACTAAAAATAAAACGGCAGGTATCAGAGGGTACTGTTCCTGAGGGAGGGGAAAATGTGATATAAATGGTCAAGGAATCAAATCAGTCTTGTTCAAAGGTAAATAGTTACGCTAATTGAATATTTACCCTTAAAAAACATCCAAAAATGAAAATGAGTATTTTACCTAATTTCAGGGCCTAATTATTGATACTTAAAATAAAACGGCAGATGAAGAAGGTCAAGGGTTGTACGAAAAAGCTAAGCAGTCGAGGCATTCTTGTTCCCAGGTACCTAGTTACACCTGTACAAGTTTCCCAACCACAGACATTCAAAGATAAATTTGAGTAGTATTCCATATTTTAAGGTCCTAATTACTTGTGTATTGTTTAGTGTTGAGTTAGTTATATGTGTGTTGTGGGTTGTTGGTTTTGTGGTTTTGTGTTGTTGTTTGGTGTGGTTGGTGTTTGTGTTGTTTTTTGTGTTTGTTGGTTGATCTGTCGAGTGGTTATGGCGGATAGGGATGTTGTGTGGTGTCGCTGGAGGGGAGAGTGGATGATATAGTGTGTTGTGATGTATATTGTTGAAGGTGTCATAGTGGAGTATGTTAAATTGTTGTCTGTAGGTGTTGTTCGTTGGGTTCTGCCATAGTGTGATATAGTTTTAGTTTTAGCTGTCTATAGATTTTTTGGGATATAGTTGGTGTAGTGGTTGGCCGCTTGAAGTCTGTTAGTGAGGTATCTCGATGTTCAAATGTGGATGATATGTATGTGATGTGTTTGTGTTTTGTGTTGAGATTTATATATCTTGTGTCTCTATTATATCTTATGATGATTTATTAAGTATAGTTACTCTTGGGTGGTTCTAGATGAGCTGGTTATGTGTATTTGGTCCTTTGATATGTGGTCTATATGTGTTTGTGTGTGTTAGGCGATTGAGTTGGAGATTCGGTTGTGGTGGGTTCTGATGTGTTTTTTGTCAGGTTGCTGAATGCATGTGCGTGTTCCCTTTGGTAGGGTGGACTGCGTTAGGTACTACGCTTGTACATTAATTCTAATCAGCGATTGAGCAGTGGTCAATGAGAGTGATTTTATTGTTTTAGTAGTATGTTGTGTTCCATGAGGTTTTAGTGAAGATCTTAGGTATGTTTGGACTTGGGGACTGTGAAATAGATAAAGAAATCGGGAGGTGTCAATTCATATTTGAGCTACGTTTCTGAGGGAAGGGAAAATGTAATATAAGTAATGGTCATAAGAATCATTGGTCGGGTGTGATTGCTTGTCCCAGGGTGTATAAGATGTGTAGTTTACATGAGTTGCTATTGAAATTTTACCCTTAACAAACATCCAAAAATGAAAATGAGTATTTTACCTAATTTCAGGGCAGGGCCTAATTATTGATACTTAAAATAAAACGGCAGATATCGGAGGGTACTGTTCCTGAAGAATGTTCATAAAGTTGTGCGGGAATAAAAGCTAGGCAGTCGAGGCATGCTGTCGCCAGGTACGCGTTGGTTTAGGTGTACACCTGTACATGTTGTGGCTCGCAATAATAAAACAGGACATTTAGAGATTAAATTTGTGATGAGTATTTGGCCGCGATAGTGTGTTTTAGAGGCCTATTATTGATATCTAAAGAATTAAACAGGTATGTGTATTCAAGGTAATGTTCCTAAGGGAGGGGATATGTGATATAAATGGTCAAGGAATCAATTCAGTCTTGTTCAAATTTAAATAGTTTTTACGGGCTATATTGAATATTTAGCCCTTAACAAATCTACAAAAATTGATAAATTAGTATTTTACCTAATTTCAAGGGTCTAATTTTGTCATTTAAAAATAAAACGGCAGGTATCAGATGGTACTGTTCCTGAAGAAGGTCAAGGGTTGTAAGGAAAAGCTAAGCAGTCAAGGCATTCTTGTTCCCAGGTACCTAGTTAAACCTGTACAAGTTCTCAACCACAGACATTCAAAGATAAATTTGAGTATTATTCCATATTTTAAGGACATAACTAATGATACTAAATATAAAACGGCAGGTATCAGACGGTACTGTTCCTGAGGAAGAAGAAACTGTGATATAAATGGTCAAGGAAATCAAATCAGTCTTGTTCCAAGGTAAATAGTTACGCTAATTGAATTTTTACCCTTAACAAACTCTAAAAATGAAAAATGAGTATTTAACCTCTGCACGTATTGATGTTCAGGGCCTAATTAATTGGTATACTTAAATGAATACGGTAGGTTGCAGAATATCGGAGCGTACTGTTCCTTGGAAAGAGTGTCAAGGTTGTAGCGAAAAAGCGTAAGCGCTCGAGTGTCAAATCATGTTCCTTGTTCCCGAGGGTTACCGTTTAGCTTACGTGTTACTGTACAAGTTTTCTCAATCAAAGTTTACATTTCGCAACGGATATGTATTTTTAGGTAGTATCCTATATAGTTTATAGCCGACCGGTAATTAACTGATACTTGGGAAAAATAAAAACAGCAGGTATCAAGCAGGTTACTCTTTCTTAGAGGTGGAAGAAGTAAGTGATATAGAATGGTCAAGGAAGTAAATCAGTCTTTCTTAAAAGGACTTATGTTAGTCCTATATTGAATAATTTACCCTTAAAAACATTCCCAAATTGAAAATGAGTATTTTACCTAATTTCAGGGCCTAATTTTTGTACTTAAAATAAAACGGCAGATATCGGAGGGTACTGTTCCTGAAGAAGGTCAAGGGTTGTACGAAAAAGCTAAGTAGTTCAAGGCATTCTTGTTCCCAGGTACCTAGTTACACCTGTATACAAGGTTCCTGACAAGCCTCACTGTATTGGTGTGTGATTTGAGGGAGATAATATCTAAGAGTGTGTAAATTATGCCATAGTAGTGATTTTCAAGTTTTATTGTGGTAAGGACTAATTACTGAATTACTGATATCATTAATATCACGCAATAGGTATCTCAGAAGGGTACTGGGTTGCTCCCTGATGGGAGGTGAATAATTGGATGATACGAAAGATTCGGTCAAGTGTAATTTCGTAAACATTAGGTGATCGGCTTGCTCGAAGAGTTTAAATTATTGTGTGACGCGTGAGTATTGAGAGTATGTGGTACTCGCATATTAACGCGAAACATTCAAGAAAGTTGAAAATCGTTATTTTACGTTATGGAGGATCTCGTAGGTGCATATATGTGTGGAGGTAAAAATAAAACGGCAGATTATCGTGTGGGTTGGTAAGTTGTTCTCTGTAAAGAGAGTCAAGGGTTTGTATGCAAAAGAGGAGCTAAGAGTCAAGGCATTCTTGGTTCCCGAGGTACCTGGTTTGTTGTTACGTGATGACTTGTGATACATAGCGTTTCTCAGAACAGAGCATTCAAGTAGATAAATTTGAGAACAGTAGATAAGTGTTCCTAATTTAACGAGCTAAAACTGGATATTTATCTTAAAAAATAGAAACAACAGGAACACTGGTTACAAATTCCTAAGTGGGTTATGGGGAAAAATGTGATATATTGGAATGGTCAATGGAAATCAAATCAGGTGGCTTCTTTCGAAAGGTAACAATAGTTTACGTCTTAAGTTTTGAGAGGTATTTACTCTCCATTAGACAAACATCCAAAATTGAAATGAGTATGTAACCTAATTTCCGGAAGGTCACTAGTATTGTTTTCAATTCTTAATAATAAAACAGCAGATATCCGAGGGGCTTTTCCTGAAGAAAGGTCAATGGGGGTTTTTGAGTACGAAAAAGGCTAAGGCAGGATGGGTTCGGGATGAGAAATGTTCTTGGTTCTCGCTAGGTACCGTATGTTACATGCCTCTAGTGTTGGGGTACAGTTTTCGACCACGCTAGAAGTTTCTATAAGATAAGATTTGAGTAGTAATTTGGTGCCATATTTTAAGGACGCTGTTAAGTTATTAGTGATTACTTGGGAAGTTTATAAAGAAGTGACAGCAGTAATCGGATGGAGAAGGTAACTGGGATGTGTCCTGATGGGAGTGGGGAGTAAAGTGGGTTGATTAGTTAGTGGGTGTAGTTATGGTGCAGAGGGGGTGGCAGATGAGTGCAATTGTGCATATGTGTTTGTGTTGTGCTCATGTGGTGGAGGTGGGTGGGTAAGTGGTGGGTTGGGTGTGGGGTTGGTGCGGGTGGGTAGGGTAAATACGTTGTTTTACGGCTCTAAGGTTTAGGGAATATGTTCCATATAACAAATCATCATAAAATTTGAATAGTTGTGTTTATGTTGTTACCTTAATTTCGCAGGGTCGCTTACGATTTTTTAATACTTAATAATAAAAACGGGGCAGATATCTGGAGGGTGACTGGTGTTCCGTGTGTTGACGAGTGTAATATGGGCAAGGGTTGTACGGAAATGAGCTAAGCAGTCCAAATCGATTCTGGTTGGTGCTCGTTGTGAGTAGTACCTTGTTAGCTGATACCTGTACTGAATCGGGTTTCTCAAAAATCAGAACATTTTTCAATTTTATCGATGATAGTTTTTTAGTACTATTGGCCATTTTAAGGACCTAATTACTGATACTAAAATAAAACAGCAGGTATCAGAGGTTACTCTCCTAAGGAAGGGAAAGAATGTGATTAGTAATTTGGGGGTGCAAGGATCAAATCAGTCTGGTTCAAGCGAGGAAGTAAACTAGTTACCTAATTTGAATATTTACCCTAACAAACATCCCAAAATTGAAAAATTGAGTATTTTACCTAAATTTCAGGGTCTCATTATTAAGTACTTAAATAAT
>JABUQX010069519.1:0-22424 GCA_015478945.1 Trachelipus rathkii
TAAATTTTACTTATTAAGGATTAGAGATAAAAGAAAAAAAAATTAAAATGTATAAATTAAAATGAAATGGAAATTCAGAAATAAATAAAAGAAACAAAGAAAAACAGACTAGGAAATTTAATCATTATAAATTATATAATAAATGAGCCGACCGTGGCCTGGCATGTGCCGGGGAGATACTGAGGCTGGCACTAATATTAGACTTACGGGCAGGCAGTTTAGCAAACGTTTCTTATTGTGTGATCATACCACTCAAGTTCCTGATTATTTATCTGACAATAAATAATCCATTTAATACAAATACTATGATTAAAAAAGTACTCCATAGCCACAAAAAATCTATTAATGTTATTCTATAATAAATGATGAAAAGTATTTATAAAGTCTTAGAAAATAACGCCGCAGTCACCCGGTGTCGTGAAGTCTGTTGAGCGGTGTGATGAAAGCGACCACCATTGAGGGGGACTCGACCATCTGTTTAAATTAGTCTTTTACGTATTTATTAATTCAAATTTATATTTAATTTTACTGGTTTTCTTATAGTGAATTTATAAACTTAATTGTTAATAGGTATCAATATTGTCAATTAATGATAAAAAAAACACGAATATAAATAGGATGTACTGATCCGATTTTTGATTTCCCAAAAATTGGACTACTTTTTTGAAACTCTCTTTTTTTTTTATAAAATTTCATTGTTTTAAAAAAAAATAAATTTTTCACTTACTAAATGTTCTTTTTACCTCCACACTTCTCTCAACTTCTTTTGAAGACATTTAACTTCATCAAATAATAATACGTAAAATACGAAAAAACATGTGGTCCGCAGCCACCCTCGATATCAATTTTACACCGGCGGGTGGAATCAGACCAAGGTTTAGCCCCGTTTTTGCCACTAAAATAGACTGCTTGGATTCAGAAAATTTACTTATGCCAGTTAAACTTAAATATACCGAGTGTTAATCCACTGAAAAAATAATTTTAAAATCGATCCACAATTTCTCATTTTATAATAATAAAAAACTCACAAATTTGTTTCAAAACGGAAGTTCGTATTAAGGAAATTATGGTTGTACTCCTAATTCTAAACATTTTTTTTAAAAATAATAATAAAACTTTCTAGAAAGTAAATATGATCTATAATAAAAACTTGTATACCTACGCATGGCTAAAAAATGAGCGAAAATTTTTTGTTTTTTTTTTATTATTATTTTTATTCTATTTATTTTAGAAAAAAAGGTGGACCGAATCAACCCTCCTAAAGAGGCGGGTCCTCGTGTCCCACCCGCCGACGCATATATATATAGATATATTATATATATATATATATTATATATTTTATAATAATATATATATTTATATAATATATATATATATAATTATATTATATATAAGCCTATATATATATAATATATTTATATATCAATATATATAATAATAATATAATATATATATATTATATATTAGAGTATATATATATAGTATAAATATATATAAAATTTTGTTAAGAATAATATATATACACGGTTAATATACATGGCACGATTTTATCATCATTTTTTAAGAATTAATAATATTTTTATTTATAGCGTTATTAATTTTTCAACTTTTTTCAATATATATCCAGTTATTTACATATTTATAATATATAATAATAATAAATATAATAATTATATACTATATATATTAATATAATATATATAAATAGTTTATATATTATAGTAAATAATATATATATAATATAATATAATGTTTTATATTAACACTAAGTAACCGCTCACGGGCAGAGCCATAATCTAGGAGGGGTGTGTGCTCAATTTTAAGTCTGAGCACAGACGGCAGCCAAGAAGAGAATACTCACCACTCACACAACTCGACGGCAAGTGACGAACCGGGTCTCTTCTAGCTAGTTATGTGAGTGCTATTTACCCTATATTATTTTGACTTCATCCATTTCCTTCTTGACCTCGAGCTGACCTCCGCTGAACATCCATCTCTTGTAATAAATAATTTAAATCCCAGTTCTCCAAAATAATGTATGGTCACACTTTTTACTTAACTTTTTCATTAAATCAAAAAAAAAAAAACCGCTAATTAAATTTTGTTACTCCTCCTTAACTAAATAGATTTTAATTTTGTTTTAAATTTTATAAAAAAATTTATTAATTCCTTTTCTATGTTAAAAGAGTTTTGCACAGTCTGATTCAAATGGTTCTCTCATGATAACCATCTCCTTTCCCAGCACTCAATATATCATATCTCTCACTTGTCACGCAGTTAGCTCACACTAACCTCTATCTAATCTTTCTTGAATCTTTATCAATTCGTTCTGTTCCTCTCTCTTTTCAATGCGTCAGATCTCGACTGCAGTTGGCTCATTATAGAAGGTTAATTATTTTACATTTCCTATTTCTATATAATAATTTTATTTATAAAAAAACTACCTCTTATAACTTATAAAAATGGAAGGAAAATAAAAAAAAAAAAAAAAAAAATTATGTAAGCTAAAATACATCAATATTCTTTAGCAAGCTTCAAAAATTGAAATAATCCCATAGCTTTTCTTATAAAAAAAAAAAACATGAAATGGGCCTCCGATTTGTGTTTAGGACCAGTCCTAGTTTAGTTACAACAAGATTGTAATAAAATGCAATTTACAATTATGATTATTTACTTAACAGAACATTATACTAGCTCAAACTAGTAGTCCTATAAATGAGACGTAACCGTGGAGTGGATAACCAATGTCGGATAATACCTAGACCTTAATCACTAGAATAGATTTACAGTGCATTTAAACTTAGATGAGAGTTCTTGGCAACCATGGCTCTAGCTACTATATCTTAGTCTTTCCTGATTGCTGAATTTGGATAAAATGTATTTCCTACACATCTTTAAACAAACTTGATATTTTTTTAAACTTTCACACGACCTTCAACTTTTTTAAAGAATAAAATGTATTTCCTACACATCTTTAATTACTCTTTACAGAGTAGGCGCCACTATAACAGACCTAATTAGCCTAAAAAATTTAGTAGCTCGGGGCGAGAAATAAAAAAAAATAAATTCAAAAAAATTAAAAATCGCGTTTTAACTGTGATACTTCAAAAAAAACTACTACTATATTAATTAAAGTGTAATTCTTTCAAAGGAAAAGATTTCAAAATAATAAATAAAGAAAATTTTAATGCTTGGTCGTGAATTTTAATTTATTTTTCAAAATATTTTTTTAATATAAAATTTAAATCTCACGAGCGTTGTCTTTAATTGATAAATTTAACTTACCTGGAATACCGCAAGGAATCGGGATATAAACTTTATATATGTTTAGATATAAAATAGATAACTTTAGATATAAAATTAGAATTGTAGTTCCGTATACCCGTATATGCTATATCGTTAATATATCCTTTATATTTATGTGGAGTGTATGTGTGATGTGTTATATATAGTATATTTGGAATAGTGATATCGTGTTTTTATTCAGTTGACGTACCTGGGAGAAAATAGCATTGGGTAGGCCAGACGTTATAATATATTAATTTATGTAATTAGTAATTTATAGTAGTATAGATCATGTAGTTGACCTTTTAAGTAATTAACTAATTAATTTAAATAGTAGTTATATATACTAATTTAAAATATAATAATGGTATATATATATTGATATATATATATATAGTTAGTATTATTAATATAATTAATATAGTATACCTATAGCCTAGGAGATAGTATATTTATAGTTATCTAAACGTAGAACATCGAAAACAATATTTTAATGAATTTAATGTTCTATTCGTTTTTGTGTGTAAATAGCTTATTATTTCTCTTAGTTATTATTTCAGCAAATACTGTAATTTTTATAAGTCACTTTCTCAATTGTAGTATTTCCTTAAGGGCCTATCTGAGTTTTTTGTTTTAAATAAAGTCTGTGGTTTATAGTGATCAGTTTTTTAAATAGGCGTTTTTTCTTTATATAAAAATCTCACATTGTGCAATTAAAGATATTCAATTAATTTTTAATTACTCATAGAATATAATCATTTGGCCTTGTAAATAAAGTTATATAAAATTAGATAATTCAATTTCAGAACAATCAGACACAGTTGTGGCATCGAGTGCCTCGCGATTACTACAAACAATTTACTAAACAAACTGCCGACGAAGCCGATCGCATTTGCGTGAGACATATTTAGGGAAGAGGAACTGTAGAATGGTTTTCATAAATTTTTCGATTAGTAAGGTAAGACAGAACTAGGCCTGCTCCTTATAAATTGATGTACAGAATGACGTCATCGTCCGCGTCCGGTGCAAAGAAGATTGTAGTGTCGTAAGATCAGAGTAGAGAGCGAGAGATTTCTAATTGAAGTTCATGTTTTTGCAAATGGGCTATTATTATTAGTGGTGTGCTTCAATTACAGATGCATTATAGGTAGCTTCTATTTTTTTAACTTTTATTATAAAGATTTATTAATAATTTATAGTTAATACGTTTAAATGAAAATTATTTAAAAACGCTAAAATATATTGGGTAGGAGCTACCTACATTATATCAGGGCCTGATATAAATGAGTATGTAGGTAATATAGTGATATTAGTATCTAATATTATATTAATTAGGTATTTATTGTATAACGTTTATAATATATATATAATATTATATATATATATTAGTATATTATATATGGTTAAGTATATATGATAATGGTTAATAGTATTATATAATAATATTAGTGTGTGAAGCTAGGATAGTTGGTATAATATAATAGTTATATATGTATATATAAATATATGGGTATGTATTGAGTAGCTTTAATAATGTTAATTGCAGTTGGAGTGGGTCAGTAAATCCGAATCCGGATTCGAAGTTGCTCGAATCTCGAATCCGGATTTGAAGGTTTGCTCGAATCACGAAATTCAGATTCGGAATTCGAATCCGAAGGATTGCTGGATTTCGTGTTTCGGGTACGGAATTCGGAAGTTCGGTTCGAGTCGTTTCGGAAGGGTGTAGAAATTCGGGATGTCGAACATTTTTTTACATGATAGCGTGATTCGGTATTCGGAGTCTGATTCCGGAATCTCGTGATTTGCCAGAAGAAGTCCCGTTCGCTAAATTTCTTGGTTTCTACAGGGATGTTCTAAAAAAATCATCAAAATAAGGATATGACTTTTGTTGAAGATTTGGTGGAAGATGTTTTAGGAGTCCGAATGCACAAGATAGTGCATACTAAGTAGCGCAATCAAGAATGCATATTTTCTTTTAAAATTAAAATGACCCATAATTACAGATTGCAGCATTAGAATCGAGTTACTCACCGAAACATCATAGAGTGGAAAAACTAATAATTTAGTAGTAGACTCTTGTGGCTTGGATTCTACGAGGAGCAAAGACTTGTCCCTCGAGCAGCGTAGGGTGTTGTTGGTATATAGCCGTGGGGTGGGTTTATGTTGTCTGAGGTTATGGTGTGGTTTGTTGGTGGGTGTGTGTAGGTGTGTAGGGTGTGGGTGTATGCTATTTAATTCTATCACATATCTATGGAATGGTTGTGTGTGGTGTGTGGTGTGTGTGCTACACGCGACTGCGCAAGGTAAGGGTCGTCGTCATCAGCCAGAAGGAAAGCCAAAGCCGAAAACTTCATGAATGACAAAAATTGTAGTGAATATTCCGTTACGGTTCTTTCGTGCCTGTTTTTTATTTTTTAATAGGATATAGATATAAAGCAAAAAAGTAAAAATAATTTTGTTTAAATATGCAAACCTTTCAAGATATTGGAAAATTAAAAACATATTTGAAATCTAATGAAGGCAAAAATAGAGTTTTCCAAAAAATATGTTGCTCTCCACATCAGTTGTCAATCAATCGATACGATGTTTGGAACGTTTTTTTTGTCAGTGTGTTAACTGAGTTACTTACCGTTTGTAAAGAGAGGAGAAGAAATAGTAATCTGCCATATGTTATTGTGTCTATTTGCGCTTATCGTACTGCCATACTGTCTCTCATCTTTAGTTAATTTAACTGGTTGATGAGTTTAAGTATTAAATTTTTTGTTAAGCAAAGAATTGTTAAGTTCAAGTTTTATAGCAGTTAACAAGGTTTTAATTAACAATTATTTTATAATAAACAATCTCCTTATGTGCCATAAGGTGATTTGATCGCTAAAAATCAATATAGATAATATATTATATATTATATATAATATATTATATATTATATTATATATATATAACATTAATAATTATAATAATATATAATTTATATATATATATATATTAATTATTATAATATTATTATATATTTATTATATTAAATTTGTGAATAAATACATTTATAGAGAATTATTTTAATTACAATTTTAATTAACAAATTTATTATTAACCATGAGAATAATATGTATATGAATATCAGGCAGTATAAAAAATTAAAAATGACAATAATAATTTTATTTATGTATCCCATAACAATATTTGAAAAGAAATTATAGTCATTTTTGTATTGTTTGTATTTAATTTTGTAAAAAATCATTGAAGGATGCGGATCTCGAAATTCCGGATTCAAATCTTTTAACATGGATTATGATTCTGCATTATCGGATTCGAGAGAATAATTTTTTCACACATAACACGGATTCGGTATTCGGCTTCGAATCCTGAAGAGTGCCAGGGTTCGGTAATTCTGATTCGGTAATTACCGATACATATTTTCCACATCTTACGATTCGAATCCAAAAGTTGCCTGATTCGCTCCATCACTAGATATATATATTATAATATATTAGTATACTATATATTATTAATATTATATATATATAAATTTATATGTACAATTAAAATATTATATATAGTCAGATGAAATTGATACATACTTTTATATTATCTCTATTTAAATACTATGTATATTTTTATATTATATATTATATAATCTAATATATATTGATAAATTAAATTAGCTTTGGCCACAGTCATTCCTCGACACGAGCGCCAAAGCATGTAAACTAGAATAACTTATAAATCTACATGGAAATAAATAACATTTTTTTCAGCAAATCCGATTTACTATTGCGACGCAACTTCATAATAGAGAATAAAAAAAAATTTAATTTTATTCTAATATTATTAATATACACTTAATTAGTATAATCTTAGACCTGGCAAGCGTACGGTGTATGGTGTTTGAATACTGCTAGTTATAATGTCACAAGTCCTTTTTAGTTTTGAAAGAAGTGAATTTGTAATATTTTTATGCTTTGGAGATAAATCTTTCCATACTGATGTAATATTTAAGTTAGAATTCATTCGACGCATAAGGATCAGTGAGGGTGTACTTTTCCCCCCGTCGTCCCCCGGTAGGCCCGCGAAAACCCCGGACTAACTGATCCATCTTTGTGTTAACACGACACAGTGGGAATTTCTTTAGTAAAAAAAATAAAAACAAGTTCAACATTTTGGTACTTTGCGCGCCTCCCTCGTTGTACTCCGAAGCCTACTTTCGTATTCTCAAAAAACGGTAATTTTTTTGCAGCATTCAGAACATTTTTAATTTTTAAACGCGTTATTTTTTTTTCATGTATTTTTTTATTTCCGGGGTAAAATTGGTCTCTGATTAATAAATGAATCTTATGTTTCTTGTAGTGTCATACAAACAGTTTTTTTAAGTTACATGCCCTGGCCTTGAGTGGGGCATATATAATTATTTTTCACATATAGTACTTATTTAAAATTAATACCTTGTAATTTCAGTTATGGAATAAGCTCTAGTGATAGTATATAAGTGATCTTATATAACAGGTGTATGATATATTATCACTATATATAGAGCTATAGTTTATATTTAGTATTCTATAATAGTATATAGTTATTATTAGTTATGTTAATATTAATTATATAGTATATATATATATTATATATAGTATAGATAGATATATATTAATATATTATATAATATTATATATAGGTTATAATATCATATATATATATATTATTTTAGTAGTTATGGTGGATCTGTGTGTAAGTAAATTTGTATGTATATATACTACTACTACTATTGATACTTTGAATTCATAATATTATTTATTTATATTATATATTATAATATATATCATACTATATATATATACACCTATATATATATAGTATATACAATATTCCTCATTATATATATATATACCAAGTTCTCCTAAATGGATACACACAAAATAGTAGCTGTCTATAACAATAAATACAAAAAAGTAAGTTCAAATTTTAATATCTAAAACCAATATAAATCTACGACCTTTATTAATGCAATAAAGTACACACAGTTTTTATTTCTAAATACCGCTTTTGCCAGAATAACACTGAATCTTAAGTGCATAGGCAATTCTCCTGTGGATAAGTTCAGGCGTGGCAACCATGATCTACGTTTTGAGCTCGCTTTGACACATAAACAATAATTTAGGGTGTCGTCTATGCAAGACAAGAAAGTAAACCACACGAGTCTAAAAACTGTCCATATTTTTTTGTAAATGGTCAAGGGATGAAGATGGAGCGATAGCTGATAGTCGTGGTCCAGTTCGTCAGCGTGATCGAAAAATGGCTTTAAGGCATTGCCGTTCTGACGCACAGGCCTGACGGTGTAGAACATTAGTTTTAATATTTTCGGTTCTGAAATCCTGTTGACAGAATTCCAATGGTTCATCTTTGGAAGAGGATATGTCATTGTGATTCTGTTTACTTACGACTTCAGAAAGGTTGCAATTTGCAATACAAGGCTGCAGATCGCTTTTACCCTTTATTAACAAAACGGATGTCTGTTGGGCAATCATAATCATTCCCCACCAAACCCATCACAACGAAGCCCGATGATGATTCTTTGGACAATGGTGCGAATTTTTTGTTGCTTTCACTTGACACCTATCATAGTACCAATCGTTTTTTGTTAATTAAGGGCATTCTTCCACGGTAGAGTTCTCGCTCTATTCATCCTGTGAAGAGAATTTTTCAGTGACGATCATGCGCTTGCTCAGCCGCAACCTGTTCCTTGTTTCTTTCCTTCCTTTTATTTGGCCATCTCGAGAGTAAACTAGTTCGTGGTGTCAAATCAATTTGTAAAGGCCCTTACATGCTTACGGATATACTCTATCTACGATGAGGCGACATGGAAATCACTCGTATGTGTGTCTGCATGTTGTCACGTGACATGATGGCTATTATTTGGCTTATGAGAGTAGATTTCCGATTACATTCGTCGCCTTTACAGCTTTTGAAGGAGTTTGTCAGTGTCGCGAACAGAACATAGGCCGCCAGATCATAATGGGCTAGTATTCTTTACAATCATAAGTAAGGCACAAGACACAAACTTACTGCTAATACCTAGAAAATGGTACTCACTTTTTTTACCCACACTTATATAAATGCTATAACAGCAACACCGAGTTTTTATGTTGTATCGCACACTACCATAGATCTCCTATTATATAGACAACACTATACAGAGAAGTGTCATGTGTGATCTCTATACGGACGACATATGCAAGATACAACGGATTTATACGTAATTGAGTACCATATATTAGATTCATCATGGCTCTCCATGTGGATATTAAAGAGGAATTTTATAGTTATTAACTATGTTGAAGCGCCTCCTTCAGATAAGTGGGTTATATTATGAAATCTAGTATAGAATAGTACAATACTGTATAATGTATGATAAATATAGTAAAACCTTCTTATACACAATAGATAATATAAGAATGATTAATTCGTTAAATATTGGTAAAGATATGACTAAAATATAAATAGTGTATAAATTAATATTATTATGTTAATTAAAAGTAGTATGTATCTTCTACAGTTTCTGTATGGCTGTTGCACTATAGTATGCATAGTCATGTTATATATATTATATATGTATTAGTAGTATTTATTAATAATATAATAATATTATGGCCAGTTAATATTTATAAGTAGGTGTATATAGGTGTATATATATATAAATTTAGTATTTAGGTTGGCTGTGGAGATATATAGGGTTTATATAATGTGGATATAATTATAATTATTAATATATACTATATGATATATATATATATCTATATATATTATATAATAATATAGTTTATAATAATCTAAGAATTGTATTATAATATAATATATAATATAATATATATATTTAATATTAATATATTAATATATTAAGAGCATATTAATATATTATTAGATATATATTTAAATAAGGCTATTATCTTATATATATTATATATATATAATTATTATATAATAAATTAAAATATATAATATTATTATTATTAATATATATATATATATATTATACTATATAATATACTATATTATATCTATATATAATTATTATCTTCTCTACCTAATCTACCCGAATCTCGGGGGTGAAGGGTGCGTAAGCATACACTGGAACAGAAAGTAGTAAGACGAGCACTGCGCAAGTCGGAAAAGAAGCACTATGCCCCACTGCCTCCCTTTATACACCGTACCTATCTAGCCATCACTACCTGTGAAAAAATCGTCAACAATCGGAAAAATTCTTACCCTGAGTTTGGGCTTCTACGAGACAGAGCGACGAGAGACCCTGCGCACCTCGCGGTTGCTATATCAAATGTAGGGTTCTCTCCTGTGAGCAAAACACAATACACCATACTCACCTACATAAGAGCTCCGCATAACGCATCTTCTCGTTATGAAACACTTTTCTTCTCTCGATTCTGCACCGAGTATATCTCAAACTTGCCCATATCCTATCCTTGTCGAGACCAATTCTATAAAAATACTGTACTGACTCAATCTACTTTTTCTTTGATCTACTTGCCGGTGGTTAATTTCCAGCACACTCATCAATCCTTTCATATGAACAACCATCTCAATGTACTTTGTTTATTATCTCACTTATTCCTTTCACATCAACACCTCAAACTCCTATATATATAGTATATAAATACTAAATATATAATAAAATAAAACCTATTAAAATTATAATTTTATACTATTATATATATATATAGTGAGTAATATATATATATTAACAAGTGAGATAATATATTTAAAATATAGATAATAAATAGTTTTAATATCACGGTGTAATGGAAGTTGGTTAGAGATGAAACGCCCGGAGTGGTGTAAATTTTTCAACTAAACCGCGGATAAAATTACGGATAGTAAAAAAAATCCACTATCTCCGCGGAATTCGGATGCGGATAGCGGATAGATTTTTATTTTTTTTCAAGACGGTCTTAGCCAAGTGCTTTTATTTATATATTTATATAGTTAGATAAATAATTAGGAATAACGGTATGGTATTAATTGATACTATAGTATAAGGATGTAATAATAGAATGTTCATAGTAACGTAGTATAATAGATAATAGTGTAGTTGAATAGGTAGGTAAAAGTATGAGTATAGATGTATAGGTATGTATATATGATGAATTTGATATTAGTATTAGTGTTGAGTTGTGAGGGTATTTTATGAGAGTTGTTTGACGTAATTCACATTATAATGACTTAGGTAGGTTAATTGTAGGGAGTGTAGTTAGGTTTAGGTTTAGGTAATGTTAGTGTGGGGTTTAGGTTTAGAAGTTTGAGGATTGGGCAATATTTAGGTTTTAGCGTTAGTGTTAGGTTAGGTAAGTTGGAGTTAGGATATTAGGTTTAGGCCAAAATTTAATAGTATATTACCTATAGATTCATTCAAATAATACGGAATTACAGTGTCAATTGTATTCATATTTCACACATATACGCGTAGTCAGTCAGCTTATATAACGTATATTAAGATATAATAAAATAATAAGTATATATTGTAGTGATGTAATTAATATTATTATTATGTAGTATATATATAATTATATCGGTGAGATGGTAAATAAATAAGTATATAGTATACGTTTTATAGGTAAATAGATACGTAGTATATTATTAATAATAAATTTAATTAATTAAAATATAAATATAAAGCGTATATTAACGTATTCATATAATAATAAATATGCGATAATAATATCAATATGCGTAGAAAAATATAAATATAAAACTACGTATAGTTCTCAATACCGTGGAGTATCCAAGTTAGGTTGGTCAATATAGTATTATGAGGATACGGATGGCAGGTCATGGTATCTCGGGTAGTATTCGAAGGGCCTAATAATGTATTTGGATATTATAATATATATAATAGGCTAAATAACTATATTATTTATATTATATTAATTATACTATGATTATTATCACTTATATATTGTTTATAATAATAATTATAATAATATCTATAGTACGCTGAAACTCACGTATATAATGGACTATTATGATATTAGGAACCTATGTATAATTTATTGAAATTTTAAATCACGTTATTTATTATATTACTATATATACCCGATCGATAATGACGACGAATGTTGGAAAGAATTATTATATATCATATATATATATATATATAATATTATATATATAGAACGTACTAAAGAATACAAAGATGCGCTAATATTGTATATCTTATTAAATCAAATAAAACGTATTACCTATAATTATAATATTATAATATACAAAATAAAATAATCAAAATAAATAATATTACCTGTATACTTATAGTATAATTATGTTTAAACGCTATATAGATAACGTGTAATAAAATATACTAAATAATAATCAAATCTATATTACTTACCTAGTAAGTAATACTAACTAAGTATAAATATAATTATTATAAAATAGAGAGTCACAGTGCCTTTGAAGAAATAAGTATAAAACGTATATGTGAATAACAATAAAAATAAATTAATTTTATGGGGTGAGTAGCAATTGATAAAATATAAGAGTAAGGTAGTTCTGCTACCAACGTTTATATACTATATGTATATATAATTTTTATAATATAATATATAATATAAACTATAGGTAATAATTGCGCCTAATATACTATATATACCTACTCAATATACAATCCGTAATATCAATATATATATATATTTATATAATATATATATATTACTTAGGCAAAACCTCACCTTAATATAAATTCTTATAGTATATATATGAGAGGTTAGCCTATATTTATTATAATTATCAGTTAATATATAGTTCAGAGCTACTATGATATATAAGTGATAAATTACTATAAATATAGTAACCTCAGTTTTAGTTTAAATATATATTATTTTCTATATATATCCCCTTAGGTATAACCACATATTAGTGGTATATTTACTATTTAAGTTCATATAATATTATTATGTTGGTTATATATTTCACTATATTGTACCGTAGAATATCAAAAAATATACGTAGGTTAATATGCTCTCATATATAAAATAAGGGTTCCATAGTAGGATGATATAGCCTACTAATAATAATAAATATATAAGTTGTTAAAATTTAAAGCAACTTGCTTTAAACATAATTGTAAAAAAATAATTTATATTCGTTTCACCTATGCCTTAAACATTCTGCGAGCCGATGACAATTTTAGCATACAGTCGAAGAGAAATTAGTATAATAAGACCCGTCCTGCTTTTTGAGGATACTCCGTGCAAGCTTATTAACGAATCAGAAGGAAAACATCTCCCAGAAGATACTCTCCTACACAGAACTCCTCCAAAACTTCAAAACTAAAACAAGCTTTTGGCAAATCGCAAGTAAATTTAGTGGAAGAAGGGTCCACGACTAAAGTCCGGAATTTCGATGCACAAAATCTTCGGCTAAAACAAACGAGTCAGAGGCAAAGGTGAAAAATCCGCGACTTGGAACACGGTCTGTGTACCCTCAAAATCGACCTACGGAGAGAATAATTCAACGAAATAGGCGCGCTAATTTGTTTACAAACATAACTTATTCATGTGATAAAGTCGTCTTATAGTGTTTGGATTTAGTTTTTTAAGTGCCGCAGAGTGCAAGACTCGAGACAGATACTTTCTGTGGTGAAAGAAGAATCATAGGTAATCACCTCGGGCAAAGCTTTGTTGTTACTAAAAATGAGGAAGAGATTATCCCGCCATAGGAGAGAACTTTTAGTGTCTAATTTCATAAAAAGATAAGTGTGAAACTAAGTGTTATCATTTTACTCGCTGAAACACAGAGATAATTGCAGTGGCCTATCATTGATAACGTAGTTGTGAACTACAAAACTTTTTAAACTCATCATTATACTTATAAAGGGGGACTAAAGAAGAGACCACCTACATCACTCCTAGTCCTTCCCACTATCATATTATAATATATATATATATTAATATATATTTATTAATATATAATATATATAGTTTAGGGTGGAGAGTTATATTTGATAAATATGTTACCCAGGTCACTAGTGATGAATGAATATAAGTATATAATTTAGGGCTATAGTTAATAATAAGGTAATATTTTATAGTAAGTAAATAAGTAGTAATACATATAAATAATAATGAAGGTGGTTATTAGATTATAATGATATAAAGATACTGAGGCTTATTATAGTAGGGGATATAACTATATGATAACAAGATACAGGTAGTAATAGAAGATAATACCTAAATATTAAGTAGATATATAGTATAGCTATAGTGGTATATATAGTAGTAATACATAATATATATATATATATATAGTAGTATATCATGAAATGAATATTTATTATAAGTGATTTTACTGTCATATAATAATATTGGTGATTATTATTTTATTAGATAGATCTATATGTAGGTATATTATATATATATAACTATATATGATATTATATAATATATATATAACAACAGATATTCCAACGAGCGCAAGGAATAATAATAATAGGGAATATATGTATTATATTATAGATAATTAGGTAAATGTATATATTAGGACTCACCCCCTATATATTACATCTATATATATATATATTTATAATTATAATGTATAATATAGTAAAAACAAATATTAGAGATAGAACGACCTTGTGACAACGAGATGCCGAGGGATGCGGTGCAGGCGCCGGCTCCTTTTGCAAAACCCACCAATATTTTGCAGCGCTCTCACGACCATTTTGGAAAAGGTTATATATATTACTAATATATATATTATAAGATACGTTATTAAAATACGGAGGTTAGTATATATATATATATAATATATATATTAATATATATATTATATAATTATATATATACTCGGTAGGGAGATTATATAGAGTTTATAATAAAGGTTATATATATAATATAAATAAAAATAATGGATATAAGGGTATAAGTATGACCGTCCTAATGAAAATGATATGATAAAGTAAGTGTTTATAGCGGTAATACTAATATAGTTGATTCTTCAAAAATCATTGCTTTTCAGAAAGAAACAAAATAAGAAGCTTCTGGAGTCGCTTATCGAAGGGAGAGTTTTGCCTTCTTTCTTGTTCGGTAGAAGTACGATTACTGTTTAGTAGGGGGTTGTCAGCCTTGAAAGATAGTTTTGCAAGAAAACGCGGCTACAGAGGATAAGAGACATAGCTAGCGATTGGAGCTTTAGACTATAGTAGTAATGTAGAGAGAAGGTACGCTAGGTGGTGATATGTGCCGTGTGAGTTCTGAGTCTGCGCAGGCAGAGTTTACACAAGTGATTCGGCCACCTCCAACACCGAATAAGACTGTTTTATATCCGATCTAGACATATAGTTATTTCGCTTTTGAGCTCAATGAACAGTTATGATAATGACATAGAGTGCAATCTCCAGTGTCATGCACGCTCATCGTGAACAAGATCTACAATTGCGATCTGGCTTAGAATAGCTATATATGGCTGGAAGTAATGTTTCAGTGAGATTGCAAGCAATGGGTAGTTTCGAATTAACTAATATAGGGATAAATGTGGTGATGATAGATATTGTTGTTAGGCTAACCCAAGTATTGTTGTTATCTGAAATGATAATCCTAGCTCTTTAACAGCCATATTTCGATCACATAGACAATACTAAAATAAATTTTATATACCTCTGTGTAAAACGTGGTATCAATAATTTTGGTTTGATGTATAGGAATAACTAGAGAAGGTCTGTGAAATATAGCGGCTCAATGAAGCATAATCGTTGCAGAATCTTGAATATCTAGTATCTATCCTCTCAGATAGAGTATTTATGTGTTATCTATTGAAAAGTACTCCTTAATTGCTTTTAATATGACAGATAGTTTATGCACGCAGCTTATTCATAACCGTTATGCAATTAACTAAAGAGGGGTCACACGCCGTCTGAACGAAACAAAGAAGTTATTCCTGAGTGAGTAGTCTTAGTTCCCTGCTCAAATCGCGTTTTAATAGAAGGTAATATAATTATCTTTAATTATCGCATTATCATCACCTTAATCACACCCTTTCACCTTTGTGTTTTGTTCGAAGCGTAAGGGCAGACAGCTTCCTTTATTTCTCAAATCCTCTCAAGCCAATGTATAAAAATACTCAAACACGGGAGGGATCCTGAGCATACTTGCGTATTTCAAAAATGATTGAGGATAACTCATATTAGATCTCTATAATCAATAAATAAAATAGCTATCCGCTATCCGTCAAATAAATTATATAGCGGATGTTTTGAATGTAGGAGATTGAACGGATTATAGAGAAATAATGATGTTCGACCTCATGATTAAATCACGACATGTGATGGACTGCAGTATTATTCCAGCTACGCCGTCTAATTGATGAGTTATATATATAATATATTTAATATATATATTATTTATATATTATTAGTAATTATTATGTTAGTAATAAGTAATAGTTATGAATAAACTTTTATTCAAAATGGTTGTTTCTTAAAGGTGCGCTGGAAAGATATAATAAATTGGGTTTATAAATTTAATTAGTGGTTATTACAATATAACTGAAAGACTCATCGTGGCTACTGATATATTACTCCAACACATCCAAGGTTTCGGTAAACACAATAAAAGATAGGTATTAATAGAGAGATAATATATATAAGATAATAAAGAAAATACAATAATATATTATAATAGTTAATTAATTTAATTAGGTTAACGGGCATATATTAATTATTTAAGCACTTCTTATATATAATTATTAATTATATATAATATTAAAATATAATTTATTAATTATATATATAATATATATTATTAATAAATATTAATATTATATATATTATATATTATCAATATGTAGATAAAATATTATATTTAATTTAAATATTATATATAATATTAATTTAGTATAATATATAGTTATATAATATATTATAATTAAATTAATATTATGATAAATTAGGTAATATATATATTATGGATTTAACCATGTAGATTATAAGTATATAATATATATTATATATATTATTACTATTATGTATATGTAATGATTATTTTATAAGCTTTTAGATTAATGTCGGCAATTTCACAGTCACGCCTTATATTTATTAATATTAATTGATATATAATTATTATATATTTATATAAATATATATAATATATATAATTATATTTTATCTAATATTACTAATGAGCAATTAAGGTTTATAATCATTATTAATTGCAAATATCAATTATTCTTAAATATAATACAAAACAAATAATACTTATATAATATATTATATATAAATACTAATAATATTATAAATAATATTTAATGTAATATAATATTAATCTATATCATAATCAGTCTGTCTAATGAATAATCTTAGATGGGTTATGAATGAGACTCAAGTATATCATTAGGGCTAAAACTTTTATTGTGCATAGCTTCCATATTTATTTTATAGGTATTTAATAATTATATTAATATTAATTTTAATTCAATTATTATATTTTATGGTCATTATAACTAGTAAGTACTATAGATGTTGTATCTAAAACCTCAGAACTGTAATTGATATTATATTGGTAAATGTTATTTACGAAAATTAAAATATGGTTGATAATGTCAGTATTTATTAGTAATTTAATATATTATTAGTTAAGATAGAAGTGAGTAACTTGGAGTAATGCGTAGTAGTTTGTTTTGTGCTTGACTATTAATTGCCAATGTATGTGCAATTCTTTCAACGAACAATATGATGGTTTTAGGCACGGGTCATTGTTGACGTAACATTCTATCCCAAATCCGTTTCCTAATTAATATAAAATATACTTGTGGTTTTTATTTGCGGGTTTGCTATGAGCGAAAACATAAATATTTCGGCCAATTTTAGTATCCTTGGTAATAATTATTTTTTGGTTGTTTGGGTATTTTTTATTATCCTTTCGCAATCATTGCTGAATAGAATACATATATATTAGAGCACCTATTATTATAATTATAATTTTATAATATTATTATAAATATATATATATATTAATATTATATAAGGTATATTAAATATATATATTATATATATATATATATATAATTATATATAATATATATAATAAATTAATAAATAAATAAATATACATATGAGTTACAATATACATATATCATTGTGTTTACTAGGACAAATTTTTTTAATGTAAATATAATATTAATTATTAATATTAATAAATATTTATATATATAATTGCGTTATATTATTAATAATACTATAAATAATACTATAAATTATTATAAGAATAATATAAATTGTAGCATATGTACTAATAACTATTTTCTTTCCTATATAGATAGATTCATATAATAAGTTATAGATATATTATTTGAGAAATATAGAGTATTTATTATATATATATTTTATATATTTATTATCTTATTATAATTTTATATTATAGAGAATATATTCGATATATTAAATATATATATATTAATATATCTATTTATTATATATTATATATTATGAGGCTGATTTTAATTATATATTATTACTAATATTAACCTTAGTAATATTTTTTTTTTATATAATATATATATATATATATAATATAATATTATTAATATATTATATAACATTTTATATTATGTATATAATATATATATATAAATAAGGATGTTCCGGTTTTATCATACTATTTAATATATATTTATTAAATAAGAAACAGTATTTATAAAGTATTTATTTATTTAGTATATTACTATATACTATATAAAATCTTAAATATTATAGTACCTACCATTTAATAAATAGAAAAGTAAAAAATTAACAAGAAAAATTACGAAATTATTAAGTTATATATAAATATATAAATATATATATTTTGATATATATATATTATATATATAATAAATATATATATATAACGTATATATATAAGTCGGTATATAGCTTACATATAAACGGTATATATATATTATAGGTTATATATAATATATATATATACTATAGTAAATAATATAATATAGAATATTGTATATATATATTAGGGAAGGTATATATATATATATATATATATGAGGTATAAATAATCAGGAATTTACTAAATCATGCACAAAACTACTATCTATATATATATATACATACTTATCAAAAAAAAACTTGAACAATAAATATAGTATTATATATACATAAATAATACTTTATATATATATACTTTAAAAATAATGTATATATAATTGGTGTATATTATAAGTATATATTATATATATATATATAATCCAATAAGAAAATCGTTTGACCGTGCCTGGTCTGCCCTCACTAATGTAAAAAATTATATGTATAACAGTTTTTTAAAAGAATCTTAGGGAAATACCATTAAATAATGTAGAGGGCTATAAACCTAACCAAAAACTAACTAAAATCTAACCACAAACTAACTTAAACCTAGCCAAAAACTAACTAAAAGCAAACTAAAACCTAACTAAATCCTCAACCTAACCGCCTAACGCTCAACCCTAGAGGATTAACGACACATTTGTATCGGCACGTCAACAACTTATTTAACATGTTTCTCATATATATATTATATATTTATATTTTCAAATAAAATAAATTATATATATCATATATATATTATATATCATTATATTATATATATCCTATATTTTATATATAGATATATAACTATAATAATATATGATACTTATATATAAATAAATATTACTGAGAATATTAAGAACATAATGAAAAGTACTAGTGAGGCAGAAAGAACTACGCTTAATACAAAACCATACTATCCGCTATATCCGTCAATCCGCATATTCCGCGGATCACGTTTGCACTTTTACTATTGCGAATCTGACCGCAGAGATAGAGAAAATTCACCTATTCGAAGACTAAGGGATCGGAATTCAATCAATAATATCTAAAAATAATAGTAAATATATTTTAGTAATAGTTGATAATAATTATATATTATATATTTATATAATAAATTCTGAGTAATGATTTTAGTGATAATGTGACTTATATATATACATTATCTATATATATATATTTATATCATATATATATAGATTAGGGAGTTGCGGCTGATGGGAGGAAAAGGAAAGATAAGTATCGATAAAGAATAAACGAACATAAGAATCAAACATTTGACACGATGGTTTGGTCCAAATGAAGGGATTGCATGCACTGTTGTGCTGGAAATTCGACCAACTTGTAATGTAGACGCGATTAAGAATAAGAATGTAGACTTGACTCAGTCAGTCATATTGGAATTGGACAAGAAGAAGGAGATAGTAAGAGTTGAGATTTGGCAGAATGCAGATGAAGACAGAGGGTTCAAACATAAAGCAGGTAGATTGCAGTGAGCGAGACGAGCGATGATTATGGAGGGAGTAAAAATGGTTGTGGGCTTGCCCATAGTAAGGGATGAACCCTCACATTGCAAGAGATCTGACAAGCGCAAGATGAGTGGTCAGATACAGCGCTGTCTCCGTGAGCCTCAGGGTGGATTTTTCTGATTGTGACGATTTTTCACTGGGGTGTAAAGGGACGGTAAAAAGGGGGGGGTGTGCTTTCTTTTCGCCTTGCATCATCTCTTTCTTACCCTACTTTTTCTTGGGAGAAACTTTGGCAAAGCGCACCTCACATCTTCCCCAATCTGAGGGATAGGAGGAAGAATATATATATATATATATATTATATATATTAATATATATTATTATATAGCCGTTTTATTTATTATTTATATCAATCTATATATATACATCTCTATATATTCCTCTTACATATCTCGATATTATATATCACGTTACTGTCACGGCCACCTATTAACCTAGACTATAATCTATCATGAGGTGCTGATTCCCATCTATTAGAAAAGTAATAATCGATGAAATATTACCTATTAATCGTCAAGATGAATTAGCATGAATAACATAATGTTCACATCCAAATAATAAAAAATATATATTATTTCAATATATTATATATATAATATATATATATATAGCATTACTAAAAACAGTGAAGTTATAATAATAAATCTCTCTAGTAATAATAAGTGGGTCATAAGATATAATATAGTAATCATCAAGTGGATGTAAATGATTGGAGTAACTCAATATCATATACTCGGATCATCAATAATTTACTTTATATATATATATATATTAATATAATATATATAACAGTACATATATTATATTTAAGTCAGGTTAATTTATTAGAACATTAGAACATTAATTTTTAGTCATCCTATTTATATATTATATATATATATAGTAATATAGTAATATATATATTATATATAATATATAATAGTAATATATATATATATATATTACTATCGAAAAATAATGTTTTATAAGGACACATTAGACAAAGACAAAAAGACTTCTAATATAGCTCACATTATAAACAAAAATTATCTGTATATCGAGCAAGCAACAAAAATAATTAGCCTTAAAATGTAGTGTCAAATTATTGTACGTAACGTCTGTAACTTATAAAGCCCTAAGAGCATCAACTCTGTTTTTTGGTCTGCTTGCATATATCAAAGTAATTATGAGTGTTGCGATAAACAATAGGTGTGCTAGACTGTGTCGTGTTACTAAAAGGAGGAGTGGTCGAGTTAGTGTAAGCATAGTGTGGCAGTTAAAAAAAAAAAAGGAGTACAATTTCTAGGTATTAGCAGTAAGTTGTGTTTCTAACTAATTTGAGTGCCTTTCACTTGAGTGAATGTAAAAGATCGCCATAATATCTGCAGTCGACTAGCCAATTGTGGATAGAGTTGTTGCTTCTGTTCGGTATCACCTCGCAAGAAAAAATACTATAAAAGGACGTGTAAAGGCACCCTCGAAATTGTAACGAATCCTAGCTTCAATACTAGCAAAACATATGACACGATGTCAATCTACATAGTGAAGATGCCATCACTATAAATGTGAGATTTCCATGTCGCTCTCCTGTCTTTCATTCGTCCCAGATAAATAAGAAAGTAGCACCTACAGGATATCTTTAAGGCTTACAGCAGGAGTGCTGCACCGAACATTTCCTTCTCTCATCTCGATGGTCCTAAAAGATTATAAAGAGAAGAGGAAAAAGAAAATAGTCAATTTATATATCTCAACTGCGCTTGTGCAGGACAGTCCAATGTTATCCCGCACTATAGTTACCACAG
>JABUQX010069520.1:17500-42500 GCA_015478945.1 Trachelipus rathkii
TAAATGTAAATATTTTCAACTTTGTAAATGTGATCGCGTTAAGAAGTTTCCTCTACCACTAATCATCACCCGGTATATATTATATAAATATATATATATATATTATACTATACTATATTAATACTTCATATATATATATTATATTATATACTATATAAAATATATATATATATATTAAATAAACTACTACATAACTAATTTTACCCATTTGCCTGTTATTTTATAATAATACCCCGTGGTTGTATTTAGCATTATTATTTTCGTTCTATCAACTCTATCATACACTTAGACCTATACCACTATTATTCATTAACCTATACACCATTCTTCTACACAGTATCCACAATCGCATATATTATCATCTATATTCATTAATTATCTTTATCTTTACTCTCAATTACATTCGCTAATAAGAATAGTATGGTTATCCTGTTGAGAGATCCTGTTAGATCCAGCTCTTATCCTCTGCACTAATGACACTCTCATACATCTGTAAGATTCATTAGCACAAGTGAAATACATCAACCTCTAACATATACGTATCTTCTCTCGCGTTCCATATACATCTCTCATTTATCACATTGCACTCACCAAAAGGATAATATCACGTGAACTTACTATCATATATGCATCTGACATCCACTCTACTTTAAATATATTTCGGTTACTTCCACCCGAATTCATTCAATTAATTATTCACGCCTTCTATACCCCTTACCATAAGTATCCATAACTTTCTCTTCTTGATGGTCTACCATCAAGTTCTTCTATCATTCTTTCACTACCAACATCAACATTTATAACAGACCATATTCACTATAATAATAATTATGATAATACCCAAGCATGATACTATATTCCATACTAAATAGCATATACACATATATAGTGCTCGATATTGTAATCAATGTTCTCTCCTACTCTCCAGTAATTACACCATAAAATACAACTCCTACATCTACATATCTTCCCAACACTCAACTCTGAGCGAGTCACCATCTAATACACCTTACTTTCAATACACCTTACTATAACCATGTTTATCAATCATTATAACTCCATGCTGATATTATTTCTCTTCTATTTAATATAACAACATAACATCCATATATTCTATATACGATAGCCTTCCACACGATTGCTTCTACTACTTACCATAATATCTTCGCAACTCTCTAAAACTATCCTAAATCATACGTCATAACTATGCGCCTCAAAATCAATACCTTAGTATCTATGTGACTAACAATGACTTCTCTCATCAAATATACCCTTCTCTCCACCAGACCATCAGCAGAAGCTCAGAATCTCGCCAACCAGAACCATTAGATACTAATCATATTCCAGCACCACTAAGGTAACTATCCACTATACAATCCAATATATACAACCTAATCTACTACGTGTCATTTTCTCACCATAACCTCAGAACCAATGTAAGTTTGCTGATCCACTGCCCTATCACCTTGGAATATACAACAAGCTACAATCACTCACATGAAAAGATCGTACGTTCCTAGTTCTTAACCCTAATGCAATAATCTCTCATTCTCTTTGTGCCCCTTCACCTGCTCAGATGCAACCAGCATCTACAATAATCTAACACATAGACAAAATATAAGAATACTTAAACACATCGCAGCCTATATAAGATGACGCAGCAATAATACTGCGTACTTATAGCTCCACTAAATTCAACAATAACATCTATCGTAATCGCTACTACTAAACAGTAAGAACAATATATATAGTCAGTATCACCATTCAGCTTCGAATGACTTTTACATTTATCATAATATATATCTATCTTCAAGTACCTGATCAATGTAGGATCATCAAAATAATCCACTCTGATCTACGTGCATATTGTTAGTACTCTCAATTATTGCAAATATAATATTAACTCACTCTACCTATAATACACAACCCCAATGATGCGACCCCAATTATGGTGAATAACTAATAGGACCATAACACCCATAGATTAAACTAAACCATAAGTACAGTTAAGCTATATGATAGTACTCACTATAAAACATATGAGTGTATTGATCAAAATATAGTAATAAAATACTTGTCAAAAATAATCACATGTGAAGCGATATAAGTATCAACTCACTAATTATCTACACTTCTATCCTAACATAATTACTCAAATACATTTTTGAGTTTGAAAATATAGATTAAGTAAATTACTTATGAAAATGAGATAAAACGTAAGCATATAATATTAGAGTAACGAGGTTAAAATATTATTGTCAAGAGAAGAGAGAGCAATTTCAAACAGTAAAACATTCTCGTCATTTATTCACAGCTAGCCTCAGGACCTAAAGTACAATACCAACATTAGAAACAAATATAAGATCAAGAATATAACTAAAGCAATAGAGTAGTAAAGAGTATCATAAGTGTAGAACTCAGAGTAAACTAGTAAGATAATAAGTATATATAAGATTAATAAAATTATGAAATATAAAGAAAACAAAGTAACCATTAGCTTTCGCTTAAGACGTAAAAGGTATATATAATATAATTATAAGAGCCCTATATAAATATATATTATATATATAATCTATGATATATAGATATAATATAATATATATATCACTACAAATAGTATATATATAGTATATAATACTACAATAATATTAATGGATAGTATATCACAATAACTTCACTTAATATATAATTTTAATTAATATGTGTTAAGGATCTTATATATACAGTTTATTATACCCTAATAATATATATCAATATTTTATAGATGATTTATTAAATGATGAAAGTTGTACTTGAAGCCCATGATCAAATGATAAAATTCATCGTACACACCAAATATATCCGATCTCGAAAGCCCCTCTAGATATGAAGACACTCAAATCTTCCAAATCCTGTCCTCTAGAGCTTCATTGTAGATATCAAGAGTTTATAGTAGCTCGCTCAAGAGTAGACGGAGATTACGAACATGAATATACAAGGGAAGACATGAGGAAAGCTCAAAAACTGTATCAAATATAAGTACCAGAGTAATCCATTCTGTCAATGACTGTCATATATTGTGTATATTAAGAAACACTGGCGAAGAAAAAGGTATAGTAATAAATATATATTTTGAATTATTTCTATGTATATATTACTATAAACAACATTAATAGTATATATATTATTATTTATATAATTAATTATTAATATTATTTTATTATTATTATTATTATATTATTAATTATTATATAATATATACACATCATATATTATATTATTATTATTATTATCTATAATTATTATTATTATTTATATAATTATTATAATTATTATTTATATTATGATATATATTCAATTATTATCTAGTAGAATGGACTACTTATTAATTAATCTCATAATGATGTATCCATGATATTAATATGAATTATATTTATAACTTAATAACCATATGTGTTGAGAAAAAAGTTAATAAGTGAGTAAGTAATGTGTTAAGTGGAACTTTAAAAGTGAGAAAGAATAGTGGAACCTGTATATTTATTATATGGACCCTAATAATAATAATAATAATAGATAATAATAATACTTATATATATATTATAATAGTATAATATTATATTAATAATAATATATAGATATATAAATATATATAAATATAATAATAGATACTAATAGATACTATATAGATTAATATAATCAACAACTAATATATTATATATATAGATTAATATCACAGTCGATACATAACATAGGAGTCGTGGAGAATCGTAATCCGGATTCGGATTCAATTCCGGAAATATCGAGCTCTACGAAATCTGGATTTCTGCAATATCTGGGGATAATGGATGTCAGAAACACAGTGAAGCTGCTGTGCTATTCTGCGGCTTATTCCGCGGATGTGCGTGATTGCTAGGCCTTTACCTATCACCATCGGACTACGGATTACGGGGAAATATCGCAACGCTAAGGTTGCTGGTACTACGAGATTCGGATTTCGTGAGGGAATTTACAGAGCATTACTCACAGCATTACGGATTCGAGTGATGTGACAGAGATCAGAATTGCTGAAATCCGTGAATTATCTCGAATACGAGCTCACGACATATATAATCTACTAATAACCGAGTTAAATCTACAGGCCCAATAAGGCAAAACCACAACATCATCAATAGATTAATCAAAAAAACACACTGCACCAACTTAAATAATAAGTGAATCAAATGGATCACTCATTTAGAGGCCTCAATACCACAAGGGCTAAGTCGCGGTAGGAGCCAACAAAGATGATCAATTTATTTCTAATTATTTTTATAGGCTAATCATTAGCGCCAGTATAGAAGAAATTAGTATACTCCTGAAACAATTGGAAAAATAATATAATTTATATCATTTAGAAGATATAAGATTAAAGAGTACAAGTGGCCATGCTCTTACATCACTCATGGCGCATAAGCTGTACTACTCGAACAGCCACGAATATTGTAATGTTCTCATCGCGTCCAACCTCAATCACAATATGATGGACGAGTAAAAAATCAGGAGATATATATCAGACTAGAGATATTATCCGAACTAAAGAAACAAACATCACAATGACTTAGTATATCCTGTCCTTCCTGCATAAAATTAAACCTGTTGATATTTTGTTAGTTTTTCTGCAGCTCTGATAAGTATACGGATCAGAAACTATATCTAAGTATTATATGGTCAGAAACACACATGATTAATTTGACAAGTATCCTTACAGCTATCAACATAATACATAGACTTTAATTTTTCTAAAGATGTACTCGAGACTTTAGAGAGTGATATAAATGTCAAATAGTAATAGAGGAATCATCATGTACTCTCAAAAAGTTTTCATACGCAAGATCTTCTATTCTCGATTTATTTAGATTTATGACTGACATCTAGAGGCGTTGGTGTCGAACATGTTAATTAAACCACTTTTTTTGATTCCTAAAAATGAAATAATTGCAGCTAATTCTCTATTCTCCCTTTGGGCGAAAAGTGATATCGAATTAAAATCTTTCAATATGAATAACCGAAGTCAAAAAATCAATAATATATAAGTCAGTACGTGCAGAGAGAATATGAATAGCAATCATTTCTTATAACTTAAATATATTCATCTCGCAGATTTATTGACTGTTGAGTTACGCATATAGGCCACTGCACGATGAGGACGATTTATCTTCTTTGTGAGACAAATGTATATCAAACCACCATATAAAGAAACTCTATATCTCAGGTGGACACATCTTTCTAAAAAGAATAATTATCCCTCTTCTGAGAGACGGCTTCATACATATAAAAATACACTACATTTTACTCATAAGTATATATATACACGTCCGCACTCTCGCCTGACAAGATCTATTTTAATAGCAGAAAGACCCATAAACCAAGAACTTCTGAGTAGTGCTATCTGAAGCTCCACGTCTAGTTAGGACAATGCGATCGGATAGAGTAATATGGATGACATCCTAATCAGAGGAGACGTATAATAACCTGATTATGCGCCAATAATTATATTCTAGCGTGTTCGGAAAATTCAAAACCGTTTGAAAAAGATACGAAATATTGAGATGCCATTTTTTTACTACCATGCTAACCACATCAACATTCCAATCCTTCTCTATCTGCTGTATCAGTGTACGAGACCAATCGGACGTGTCTATCACCTCTCTCTCATTTAATCAATAAACCCATCATATCTACCCTCTAATAATTCCGTGATATAATTAATATATCAAACATATAATACTCTAAAAAGACGATACATTTTGATTTAAAAAAAAAGTATCAACAATTCTAAATTTATTATGAATGAACTTTGTTAACCAAACACCAAATTCACAAAACATAATACAGTTATCATAACCCAAGATATATAAAAATAATGCTATATTTACTATAAAGTAGACAAAAAGTCACTGAAATAGCATCTCTCATTACTGGACTCTCTAATAATAGCAGCTCTGAAATATTTCCTCCAACTTAATACGCTAATATACTAATACGCAACAATGAGCAAAAAAAAACATTATATACGCTACATATTATATAACAAAATTTTAAAATTACCACCACAAAAAAACCGTGTGAGTTTTAGAAATATTGGACAAAAAACGCTAGACGCGTACAATAATACTGCTAATAGATATGATCAACGTGTTGAAGGATCTGGAACGTCATCTTCGTGACCTTTCTCGTAACTAATAGATGTGAGCACACATCTGATGACATTAGATTTTACAAGTGGTCTGTAGAATTACTTCTCGAAAACAAAATTCTGGAGATTGAATGATCACATTAATTTAAATGCTTCACAATAACAATAATGAGGTTTGGACATAAAAGTGTGTCCACATATATCTACTGAAATCGTATTCAATAACATTCATGAAACTACCTAGAAGAGACACAAACACCAATGAGATATATAGCAACTGGTCTTAATAAGAAAGCGCAAAAGTAAATACATATCTATAGTACTGTTCTCTCAGTTGTATATATAAGGTGTCACTTAAAATAATTGAAGCTCTCATTTTTAGAGTAAATCTACACGAAATTTTGAATCCGATTGTTTAATGTACCAGAGATGTCGTTATGAAAGTGGGGTGCACTGTGGAATAATAGAAAGATGGTACTGCAAACCCTTCCCCTTCTGAATTAAACAGATGTGTCAGATTCTTTACATTTAATTATTAAAACGTTACGCAAAGATGTTGCTTGGGCTCATGCTTTAAATATAATCAGAAAATAGTTAGATTAAACTCGGACACGTAGGTGTAGTATAACATTATGACTCTTTAAGAGATCATATTAGATAGAAGGCTCCACGTAAGAGAGGCGTGGAAGTATATTCATATTCATCACTCATTAATATTGATATGCAAGATTAAAGGTTGATAACCTGTCAGAATTAGACGTGACTAAGTAAGCGACGGTACTAATATCTTACATAATTGGAAGCCATACAGTCTCGATCAGCTAGATACAGAGAACGCAAACTATGTGAAAGAAGCATAAAGAGTGCTAATTATACTCAATAGATCTCTAGAGATTAGTCTAACCCTCCCACGTATCTTTATAAAAATACTGTACTCTCTCATAGCTTAGACGATATCAGCATAATAGGAGATGTGTCATTATATAAATAAAAATAGTTGGTTAAGCGATACATTTACTAGCTAAGTTATATCTTGGCAGTTCGGCTCTTAGGGCTTCTATGCCATGTTTAATATTTTATATATGTATGTCATGATATATGCTCAGATAGAGTAGATAGGTTAATATGATTAAACTCACCAGTATATCTCGATAGAAGAGTCGAGTAAAATATACACAGGAAGAGACTATACGGATGTATTGGGTCAATGAGCGGAAAAATTGCATAATATTGGATTGACTGAAGATCTTATGTGGAGTGTATGTATTTTCCTAAAGGTTGATGAGTTAGAGGCGGCGAGATTGTCTAGCATAGATTACATGGAAATACCTCTAGCGATGTGTGCGCTCGCTATGCTATAGCAGTATTACAAATAGATCGGAGAGGGTAACAGTCGTTAAAAGGAGTGGATATTGTTGGTAGAGCTCTGAGATAAAGATACGTGTTGTATAGACTGTTTATTAAAGCTTATTAAATATCGCCTATGATGTGTTATGACTTTATCAGGAAAATCTAGCAGGATGAGAGAAGACGCTCGTCTTATAGGTATCTTCGAATAGTGTAATATGTAATATCTACATCTGTAACTAGATATATAGCGAATAACTATGATGATCTATTGAGATAATAAGTACTTTAGAATGAGATCTTGGTGCATAAAAGAATTATTATGGATATGAGACATGAATAATACACACCGTGCCGAGAGAGTATATGATAGAAATAACTATAAATATTCTAATTATACTTACATTTAAAGGACAACGTCAGAAATAAATGCAATCGACATGAATATGTTATAAAACTAAGTTAGTATCAAGTAATTGCAACGAAAGCTAGTAAGAAAATCTACTGGCTAGAAGTTTGATACTATCTCTGGAGGCAAGATATGGAAGTATGTGAGTGTATTTATTTCCTCTATATAGATAACGGCTAATGAAAACTAAACTATTGATAGCGATATCAAGAGTTAGCAGATCGTCTGTTAGAATCCATTGCCTATGGAAATAAAGATGACTCGCAGGAGCGCAAATTATTAATAGGAATAGGTATCTCATAAAATATAATACTGTCCTCTCTCAATAGATGAAGAGACCAAGTGAAGTAAAGTTGAGTGGAGTGATGAGTGTAAGCTAAGAAGGAATAAAATAATAGATAAGATGTACGTATCTATGTGAGTTATAAGGTAGATAGTTATGTAGAGAATTACTCGATAATCTACAGTACTTGGGGGGTAATAAATCATAAAGGAACAAAATATATATTACATATTTCCTGATTAAATTACTTGATTTAATTTCATATTAAGTGCAATGAGTCTAAGTGAGTATACCGGTTTAATAAGTAGGCATCCTAAAATTGCTGTTCCCCAAGACTACTACGGGATGAGGACTATATGTATAAAGTAGCATAATAGTAATAAATAAAATAGAAGCAGATAGTTGAAGAATAACATAATGCAAGACATTTCTATTGTGTTTTCGTACAACTCAATTCCGTTGCAACAGTATCAAAATTAATATATATAGTTCTAACAAGAGTAGGAAGGGATATGTATATAGTTAAATGACACACAAGGTTAGAATCGTCACCTCACGAAATATCGACAGGACACATGATGTCGTCAAAAGAGTATACCCACCAATAACTGTCGATATACGAGACAGTTGTCGAAAAGAGAACAAAGATATATAGATAATTATATAAGAAGATGAGATATTACACATTGATGACTGAGAGGTTCCAGCTGCGAGATAACTAGGTCAATGTCGATGAGGTAGATGTATATGGAATGTAATAAGGTAGAAAATGCTGGCGATAGAGGATTGTATCTGAGAAGCAAGAATTATCATGATGCAACAAATCTGCCCTAACTCCAATACGCCACCGGCTCACGAATATATTAACACATAGTGCATCCCCATCAAGTGCCGATTATAATTATCGTGAGAATGCCTTAAGTGTCTTAAGATCCCTTCGCAGATAGTGATCATCCTAAGAGAGCTACTACTTTATACGGTGGTTGCTATTAATGGCGCTGAGCGAGTGATAGTAATGACATCAAAAGCTTACCTATTTTCGTCGACGGAAAGAAAGGTTCTGTTACTCAGGCTTATTATAGAGTCAGTTGGGTAGAACACAAGATCCTTTAGTTACTTTCATCATACTCAAAGTTTCTATTTATGGTCTTGCCAAATTATAGTATACCTCGAAAGTCTCAATAAGTCGGCGTTCTTCTATACAAGTCTGATACTAATTTAGTCTCGTTAAAAACTTTCCTATCACCAAGGTGATATGCCTGCTGCTTTCTCCTCATATAAATACTCACTCCTGATGGATTTATGAAATAAATGGAATGTAGAACATGATAGGATATATGCAGTATTTCTTCTGTATCAATAAGGAAAAGATTTGTAGTACATAATATGCAATAAGGCCCACTGCGCATGAGCTACTTCACCTATACAAACCATCCACGATATGAGAAACACAAATTTTCGCTTGAGTTCGCATATATGATCACGACAGGTATATTTAATTAGAACTCCTAGACTACGAGCGCAAATACATTATGTACCTCATGTGCTGCCTTATGATAATTTGACAATCTCTCAAATGTGGAAAATCTGACTTGCCTCGAGAATGTGTTTAGTCTGACTGATATAGGCTCGTTTATGCACAGCAAGTGATTGCTAATTAATTCTCTAACAAATACACCATCCCTAATATGTTCTACCAGGGGTCCCTGCATTTTATGCCCTTATTAATTCATCACTTTATCATGTCACTCATTAGTTCGCAACATCAAGGTCAGATAAATAGCAAATATCAAGACATGCTTCATCACAAAAACATATAATTACAGAGGATCAGTTAGCCTTATCTATATCTCTTTTTCCTTTATCATACTTATCCAATAAAATATTTTTCTGGATAGCTCCTAGAGTAACACTAACACATATATACCTACAATGTTATAGTGTGCATATAGACCTCGTGACCCTCTGAGTCGAGATATAGTGTAGCACCTTAAATCCTGCAATATAATATGAAATGTGTATGATGTTAAGGAGAAAGTCTTACTATACTTGTGCCAATTACTGTAACAGTCTGTCATTGAGTTATCTCGCTCTACTATATAGACATCAATAATGCCCATGTTATGTTATAATGGCACGTCCGACTATATCTACCTGTCCCGCGTGCTACTGCCATATATTTGCTATATCTGAAACAAGCCTCGTCGTTGTTTATCTGGTCGTCCCTTGGGCCCAGTTTCTTTCTTTAACGGGATTTATCGTCCTTTCAATGGAAAGTGTTTCTAATGCTTGCATGCATACTTCTCGGATAGTACAGCATTGCCACACAGGCGAGCTCACCATTCATAAACCACTCCTGCAATGGCAGTCAATACTCGATGTAATCTAGATCCCCTCCAGTATGTTCATTCTTCTCAGCATCCGTCTTTAAGAGCATATATATACTGAACCTTTCACCTCACATATACATATTCTGAGTTAGTCATATAGTATTGTTATTTAGCGTAATTCGAGCTAAGAAATAATACCTCACCTTCTATACCATACATAGTGATAAAATATATATTATATATAGGTATTATATATAATATATATAGGATATAAGTATATATAATACTTCTCATATATAGAGGCTATATACCCTCTCACTATTTTATGAATAATAGAAAGTCTGAAAGATCATCTCATATAGTTGATTTATACAAATATAAGTTATTTTGTTAGTCTATTTTTTCATGAATAACTTATGTTATATTTATAAAAATTTCAATTGAATAAGTTTAGTATATCATAATATAAATATATCTATATCCTTCTATCATATTCAAAATTATATTTTTCAGATAAGTTTCTCAAGGATAATAGGGAATTATTATAATCTAATACTTCAATATTACTAATAACTTCATAAATCACCCTTTACTATTCATGCATTATTATTACCAGGCACGTGATTATACGAAACTTAATCAATTATTGATGCAGTCGAAGCCTCTAAGAATACACCATACTAAATTATATATTATACAAAAACAACCACTACAAAACATGCTATCCACAGGTCAATGGTCACAGAAAGTTATTAGAAACAATACCATTCTCTTGGAATGCGTACGAGATTACAATATTTATAGAGTTACATGTGAGCAATAGAATATATAGAGTCATCATATACTAAGAGGAAACTATATCTCTACATACTTACTACATCTGTACTAGAAGGAAAAATACCATTTTTGGAGTAATACCTGTGCTGACAATAGGTATAGTTTAGGAACTGATAAAAAAAAAAATCATTATGTTAATAATATACATATCAATCATATCTCTATGCTAATTAATAGATGAGGTATATATCTCTTTATAATTAAAAGACTCATTAGTACGTTTGTATCCCGTCATTACAGATAAATAGGATGCTTTTTAGTATCACGTTAATTTATTTCCCTTCATCTTTTATGCAGTATGAAATATCCCCACAAGACGGTCCATATTTTTCTGCATTTATGATATTATCTCGTCTACACAGTATGTCATGAGGAAATCGTGGTAAAGTGTCTTCTTACGAAACACTTCTTCGGGCGATACTGTACGACAAGTGAGGAGTGTGAGTTCCGGTATTATGCAATCCCCTCCTCTCTGAGTGTAAACGTGCGTCTCCGTGATACACCTCAAGCAGCCTCGATTACTTCTATGGTGCTATATTCGAGAGGAAGGGGTTGTCAATAGGGTTGCGCTACGGTTCTCTCCGAGACCCCTTCTCCCAATTAGCATACAGAGTGCCGGTATTGTTTTTATGAGAATCTCCTCTCTCTAGTGTATCCCCGTCGGCTCAGACACCCCATATCATTGCCAGATGGATGTGCCTAATACACCCATATTCTAACACATAATATTATTAATAAAATAGTTAAAAGGTTTTAATTCTTTTGTACTTATCTTACACTCACAAAGACCTTTGAGCTATATCTTTAGTCGGAATTCCAGGAAACATCTTTAACTTAAATGTCAGGGTGGGCAATACCATAATGCTAATAGTGATATATAATATATATATATATATAATATATATAATATATATATAACTATATATATATACTTCTGTCCCCGCCGGCTCGAGCTCCTAAAAAAAAAATAGGATTTTTTTTATTTTATTTTTTGTTTTTGTACATTTTTCTTAAGTAACTAAAATATTACAAGGATTCAAAAATGTATTCCTTTTTTGTAGCTATTGCAGTTTTTTTTAGATAATTAGTTATTTTTTTATTTACATTTTCCTTTAAAAAAGTTTACCAGGATTCCAACAATGTAATTCCTGTTTCCCTTGTAGCTATTTGTTAGTTTTGGAGATATGGATTTGGCTGGCTGTCTAGTGTGGCTGGCCCTATACTTGGGTATACTATAATAGGTATATATTAGTATATACCGTATATAATACAGTAGTGTATATATATGAACTACGTAGTAGCACGTATATAGATTGACTATATAGGTACCTTAAAGGGAGTGTCTATATGATAGCTATATTATATATGATAATTACTCTATATATTATATGATATATATATATATATATATTATATATATAATATTATAGTATATATTGACATACTATATAATCATATATATATATATATATATTTATAGGTGAAATATATATATATACTATATATTATATAAGTAGGTAGGTAATATATGTAGGGATGAATTTGCGATAAATGGAAATATATATACAGTATATAAGTAAACGGGATGGGGAGGTTATATATATACTATATATCATAATACTAATTTATATATATATTAATAATTAACGATTTTAAAATTTGCTTAGATATATATAATAAGTAAATGTCAGAATCATTTACTAATTAATAACCAAACGATAAATAATAACTCTCGGAGGGAAGCGGGCACCTCTCCTTAGATAGCTGTTCTTTTTTGAAAATTTTAGACTTTGCTATAGTCATTTGGTCTTATGATAGAGAACTGTGCTTGGTCTTCGTCACGTATTGGATTTTCGACGCCTCTTAATCTTTGCCCAAAGAAGAAGGCCTCATTTAATGCAGTTACCAGGAGCAGGAGATTTCCTCAGCGGTTTCTTTTTTTAATAATAATAATATCAGATTAAGGTGAATATTAATATGCTGAAAATATATAAGGTGAAGGTGGAAGTGATGATCAGATACTATAATGTATGTGAATTTTTGATGGAGTGAAATAATCGAACATTAATAATGATAGTGATAGTGATAATGATAATAAGAATAATAATAATAATATAATAATAATATAATATAATCAATAAATAATAATAATAATAATAAAATAATTAATATTAATAATTAATAAAAAATAAAATAGATGATAATGGTGATAATAGATGTATGAGTGTGCGCATTAATACCGATAGCGAAAGAAATGATAATGAACTTATATTAATAGTGGTAGTAGATGATTTTAATATTTGTATATATATGTTGTGTATGTGTATTTGTATTTAAAATGTATTTGTATTTATGTATGTATATATATATTTTTTTTTATTTTTTAAAATATATTTATTTATTTAGTATAAAGCGCCCGATAGCTCAGTGTTAGAGCACTCGCCAAACAAGCGAGGGGTCCCGAGTCGCAACTGGGCGGGTGGGAGAATGTGAGCATTTCTCTTTGGCCTCGTCCTGCTCGGACGTTAAGTGGGTTACCACCATGCCGTCTTTGGAGGTGGGCGTCTGCCCGTGAGTGACTGTTGTTTATATCGGCATAAAAAATACAACACAAATAATATATATATATAGTGAGAGGGATGATAGTAGAAGGTAATAGCAGTAATAGTATGATCTATTTAGTACTATACTACTACTTAGAACTATATCATGATAAAGGCATATTATGGCTCTAGTCATAATTAGAGCTATTATGTAGAAGATATATATAGATATAGCGTGCACTCTATATATATTATCTCTATTATTATAGTGTGATGTGATGAGCAAAATAGTAGGCAAGCGCGCTAATAATGAAAGGTCTTGATCTTAGTATAGCGATATTAACGATACTACAATTTTAACTGAACGTTAAAAGAGTATAGAAAAATTACACAAACTTACCTTCCTTTTGATATATTATAGGCTTGTGGTCCTTTAGTACGTAGTAAATGAAGCCATATGATGTAAGGGCTTTACTCTAAAACTCTCTGAATCGCAAGAAATAACACTTCTTAGGGGGGGGCAGCGTGCCCCCCCCTGCACCCCCCTGACTGCACGCCCATATGTATTTTAATAGAGTTCATTAACTTAATCATATATATAGCAACTACAGGTAGTATATATATATATACATACGCTATATAAAAAACTTACTATCATATAGTGATATATAATATATAATAGTATATACTATATATATATGATACTCCCACATAATATAATAATATAGTCTACTAATACTCTATATTATTAATAATGAATGTACAATATATGTTAATTACACATAAGTTATAAAGATACAGGCAGTAAAAATAATAGGTTAAAAATAAGAAAAACAATAAATTTTTTAATATCCCATAAATGGTTGTTGAAAAGAAAGATGTCATATATTAGTTGGTTGGTGATTTAAATTTGTAAAAAATTTCATTGGAAGGATTCGAATCCGGATTCGGATTCGAATCGAACTGAGTAGTGCGTTCCGGATTCGGATTCAAGTTTTTTACATGGATTCGGATTCGATTTCGGGATTCGAGAATTCACACACACGGAATTCGGATTCGTCGAATCCGAAAGGGCTGGATCTCCGGCAATTCGAGAATCCGGATTCGACATTCCACACTACACGGATTTCGAGGATATCTGGAATTCGAATCGCAGAAAGAATGCGCATGCGCGTCAGTCGAGCTGAGGGTAGCTCTATTATCTAGTATATATGGATATTTATATATTATGTGTGTGTACGTCTATAGTATGATATATATATAGTATATATACTATTATAGAATATATAAAATATTATACCTATAGTCTTATTATATTATAAGAGTATATATACGTATATATATATATAATATTATAGTATATTATCTCTATATAGATAGTATAGTGTGGTGTTTATGTGTTATATATAATATAATGTGTAATATATATATATATATATTGCTAATAATAAGCTATACTACCGTGGTACTACTATGATAATATATATAGTATATATGATATACTACTGCTACATATATCATATTCATAATATACAATAATAGATATATAGTATCAGTATATAATAATAGTTGGCTTTTATATATAATAGGTAATCCTTCCAATTACCTTATCTAATCTCTATTCATCATGCATCTCTTTTAGTCTACTATATGATAAAATATAACAATGACTTATTTTTCTACTAATGCACAGGTCTTCCTCCCTCTGAGTAACAATATACCTCCTTATTACTCAGGTCCACTGCCAACTAGGTCTAGATATATCTAAAATATTAGCTATGACTAATAATTCCCGGTCAGTTCTGAATTGACCAATTCCTTACTATAATGTTGGTACAAATCCTACGGGCAACATGATAATCTGGATGTGTTTAGTAAAATGGTCATGATGTAGTCCTCAAAAACCAAATGCGGACTATTACGATCAGTTGGTCTGGTTAGGCTTATACTATAAGTATATACGGGGATAAAATATATTATATATATAATATATATATTATATATAATATACTCTTAGGAAATATTATACCTATTACAGAGATATAATAATTAGGTATATATATACTATGTGAATCTAAATCTTATATAGTCTTATTGTTCATATCTACTTCTCCAAGAACGAATATCCTCAACATTTCCCAATATTCTACTCCTCATAAATAATCTATCTCCTTATTGAATGCTCGTTGTGGAGCGAAGCAAAACCTAATTAACTGATAAATCTTATATATATAAGTCCTGATGAAAGAAGTTATAAGATTTTCACAGGAGGTAATTGAAAGAATAAAAAGTAACAAAGAATACCGCAATCCTTCAATAAAATAAAAAAAAAAGGTAACCGAAACCAATATCAAATTCTCTCTCTCTCTCTCTCATCAATACTCATAACATCTCTCTCTCTCGTTCTCACAATCTCTCTCTCGGTGGTCTTTGAGTACTGTACATCTAACTCTCGTATCTTACTTCGTTCTTAATCTTAATTAAATTTTTCTACATACGTCTATCTTAACAGCTTTTTCTCATACTCTACTAAACTGTAGTAAATATCATCTATAGAATAGAAATTAATAGATAATAGTTAAGAAAGTTATAAAATATAATAATAATAAATAAATATTCACAAAATTCTACTCTACATCTCTATAGATAACGAGAGTACTGATGATAGAAAAATATCTGCTAGTATGTCACTCAACCTCTATTGATGACGCATACCGACTGCTACAGGTAGATCTCTCTCTCTCTCTCTCTCTCTCTCTCTCTCTACACTACTCTTATGTCAGATGTATCTTATCAGACCTCTTATCTTGCTCATCTCTCGATGATACTTATCTTTATCGTTCGATCTCTCTCTTTCGTCTTCTAGTAGATAATCAAATAAATTCATAGATGAAATTCTACTCTTACTCTACTACTACATCTCTCGTTCTACTGTCTCCGATCTCTCTCTTACTCTCTTATCTCTCTCGTCTGCCTCTCTCTCTCCTCTCTCGTCTACTCTCTCTCCTCTCTCTCTCTCTCTCCTCTCTCTCCCTTATCAAAAATAGCGACATCAATCGATTTTCATGAAACTTACTTGAAAAGCTTGAAATGAGCTGTAAGAAATAAAAAAAGCTTAAAATAAACTCGAGAAATGATCCTGAAAAAAGTGATGATGACGGAGGACCCACTAATTTGACCTTATATTAATACATGAAAAATTAAAACATACTGGATCAATGTATTCTTTTTATTTAATTTCGATTTATACAGCTTTATAATGGTCTTGAAAGAAATGTTACTATTTTCCCCATTTCTCACTGAGATAGGATATGGGAAGCGGGCAACCCAGTAGACAAATGCTTGAGTGCATGCATTTGTATCATCTCTTAATTTTTTTTTTATTAGGCTTTTTTGATTGGCCATAACTCATTCGAAATATATGGTTAAAAGTAGACGAAAATCGACTTCTTCGCTGTATTATTAGATAAGGCCTGTAGTAGAATAGGAATAGATAATAATAATATATAGTAAGTAAGAATTAAATAGATAATACAATATATTATATATATATAAAATAAATATATATATGATATAATAAGAGATGAATATATAATATATATAAATACGATTTTTTTCGCTATTATTAAATGTCATGTATATATTGTTAAAATATATATATATATATATATATATATGCTCTATTTTTTTTTTAATTTCTGAAATATCTAAAATTATAAATAACTAAACTGATTAAATATACAGTTTCCAAATGTAGTTAAAACCTAAAACGTTAACAACGACAGTTTATAAAATTATATTAAGCATTGACAACATGTACTATGTTAGTAATTATTAAGTGCTTTAGAATTATTTACTCTCTGATTTTCAGAGTAATTTAAGTACTATCACAAATTCTCTCTTACTCACCTTGTAATGATCTTTCTGTAAATCCTGCTCTCTCAGTTTCTCTTATCCACTATGTGCACTTGAAGCGCTGCTTAAATTGCCTTCCTGAAACTCGACGCTTGCATCGCTGTCTGCATCTAGACTCGCAGCTAACCATTCACTATGTTATATATTCAACCCTATATTCGCTTACTAATGGATATGACATACATTATCTTAAAAAGACAATTATCAGCAATAGAGCTATATACCGTTATGACGCTCCCTCGAACCCTCGCCACGACGTACAGAATGATATCACTCCAGTTCTGAGAGCACCTACACTATCACACACCAACAGGAAAAACGGCATACATACACTAACCAGATTAAAGCCACATCTCCTCTGAGCCTCAAGCACATCTATGGCAATGGCTAGCGGATGAGGCTGGTCTCCCTTTCATGGATGCAGAAGAACAGTGACCCACCCACACACATAAGAATGAGTCAAAGGTTTAAAGAAGATGCTATGAATATAGGTATACAAGACTCAAACTACTCACTCAAAATATATAATACTTAGCTACTAGACCCTAACACTCCACTACCACCTAAATATATATTGCACATAATACTATATTATAATATACATGTACTATAGATATATAAAATATATATATATATAATAACTAATAACTAGCTGATATATTTATAGGCCCTATGTATATCACCGCACTCCACTATACCGCCTTCCTTATTATTTTCTCTGTGGATAGCCGATAGTATTCATCTTTGAATTATGAGAAACGTCTGTGCCACTACCTTTATATATAATATATATATATATATATACATATATCTATTTATATTTATAATATGGTATATATATATATATTATATATATATACTATATAATATATATAATATATTTATAATAAATATAAAATAGAAATAAAAATAATAATAGATATACTATATATTATATATATATATATAATATACTTATAATACTAATACCAACACTACACCTCACGATCTCATATATAGCAGGAAGCTAATATAAGAACGATATAAAATAAATACTGATATATATAACTATAACATACATACATAACGCGGGGGGAAATGATACGGGTACCTATATTACCACCCCAGCCATATAAAGTATACCTAATATATAGGTAATAAAATATATACGGACCCCCCTACCATAAAGAAAGGGGAATAAGCTATAAAAACTTCACATGATACTAAAACTCAGGGATGGATAATATATATTATATATAATAGCCTACTAATAATAATAAATCATATATATATATATGATATATAATTATATATACGATATTAAACGGAAGTCGTAAAACATAACGGGTCCTATATATATATAAGTAGGCTATAGGGGCTATAAAAACTCACAATATACGTCCTCACAGTCACGGTAACTATCATCATACGGACAACTTCCTATAAGAGTATTATATATATATGGATAGTCATCAAATAACAGGGTTAGAATAAATCCAAATAGTATATATAGTATATATAATTCAAAAGTAAGGGCGACTTTATCAGAGATGCAGAAACCCACTGCATACTGGAGAAGTAAGATCAATATAAGTAAGATTTCTCAAACCTCTGCCAAACGGATGAACGCGGTATGTACAATATATATAGCAATCTCTAAATACGCTAGAATAACGAAGAAGCAACATTCTGAACCTGACGGTGGTTTTACCAGCGAAGGAACGTTAAAAATTAAAGTTGTAAGGATGAGCCTAAAATCATTCATACAGCCAAAGAGAAGCAATGATAACAGAAAAAAACAGACACGCAGAATGCAACTTACCACTCTGTGAGCGCATAAATGCCATGTGCACTTGAATCCCGACCCCACCCAATGAAACGTCTTCTGGATATATATAGCGCGCTTATCTAGCAGCGATGCACTCATCGAAGAGTTATTGCTCGATGAGATTAGAAAAGAGCGGAGAACACTACTAGTATTATTATTGATCGGGAAGAAATATCAGAAGAGAGAAAAGCTTCGAGGCGTCAGGATAAGATAACCAACTGTTGTGGTGCGGTGGCGATATATGAATAAATTTGTAGAAAAAAGTTTTCCAAATGATTGACAAAAGTCGCACCAGAGATATATCAGTGAGCATAGACCACGTCAAACAAGATAGTAAGCGCATAGTGAAGCATCCTTCAGTGAAGTAGAGCTCATTTACGACGAAAAGAGAAGAAAAACTTCACTCTGAACGGTCGTCACAAAGCTTTTGTTGTTTCTTGAAAGCAGTTAATCTGCACATGAAGTAGTTTACAAGCATAGCATCAATAATTACCTGTTGGAACACAAAGAGATGGGAGAGACTGGGAGGAAAGAAGGGCATAGTGGGGGTGCACAAAAAGAGTTGAGTGCCCCAAGGGTGCCTGGCAACATATACTAAAAGGTAACACAAGGATATGTAAATATAAGAAAGATAATAATAGGATAAACAAAACCCTAAAAAACACCACTCATAAACAAGAAATACATAAGTATATATATAAAGAATAGAAGTAGGTACTCTCTCACTCACTCCATAACACAACAGTACCTCGATATATATAAATACTCGTAAGTGAAAACAAAAACAGATAATACCAGGAAATAACTCACTCAAAAGATAAAAGTATACTGATGAGAAACCCATATAATACAGCATCGATAGAAACTCTAATATAGATACCAACCCACCAACCCTCTATAATAAGTCAAAGCGTATAGATAAGTGGCTCAAGGTCACGCCACCACGCAAGCCCTCACTCATACGGTAATATCCGAAACTACGATAAAAACCATAGTAAATGATCTATATAATATAAATAAATAAATATAAGTACCACTCTTTTTATCAATGACGAGGCAGGCTATAAAAAACACGCCGATGAAATAGAAGGAGAGTCTGAAGTAAAAGTGATGAAACGCATTAATTGCAGAGATTGACTCACTGAAGCTTATGCATCCAGAAGTAAGTAATCAAGAAACTTATCTCTGATGAATACTAAAAGAATTACGGGAGCCGACTCAGTACTATAAATATGAGTAATATGTAACATTTATGTAGCGTCTACAGTAACAATACGTAGGAAAGATAGATAACAAAAAATTATAAGTATATATGATAACATAGTGTGTACTCATAAGTTGAAGGCACAACACCCCCCAAAACTTACGTATAAGTATAATTCTCAAAGGCCCAGGTATACCACCCCCGGGCACGTTCACAAGGGCAACCCAGAAACGGGAGCCAGTTCCACTCAGCAAATACATGTTATAACACTACTGAATAAATAGTAAAATATAATAAGAGATAAATACCAAAGATTCTCAAGTGAATATTAGGAAAATCAATGTAGGATTGTAGCATAAAACGATGTTCAAGGATTGTTTAATAGATGAATCAGGTATATAACATGAACAAGATAATAAAGTTATCAAAACAGAGTGACAGGAAGAAAGCAAGACCATGAAAATATAGATATCACTCTTCATATAATAGGATAATAATAACCTACTAAATATAATATAAAAATATATTTAGTATCACATGATAGATAGATAGATATTTAAATAGATAGATAATATATAATCTATATATATAATAATAAATAGTATTAAATAATTATAAATATAATAGATATATAAATAATATAGAGATATTATATAAACATGAAAATAGAATAATATATATTAGATAAAATATAGATATATATATATAGAAATATATATCTATATATATAAATATTATAATATAATATAATATATATATATAGAATACCAAAATACATTTAAAACTATATATATATAATATATATAATTATATATATTATATACTAAAATAATATATATAAAAATAAAAGAATATATATAATAAAAGGAAATATATATACTATATATATATGATATATAATAGAATAATATAAGTAGTTATAATTGAATTAGTAATATATATATACTACTATAATATATTAAGTTTTGAGAACGTAATATATAGAATCTTATTTGACAAAGAGAAGGAAAATTGAAATTTTCTGTTACGGTGAATTTATTGAATAATATTTTTACTTTTGGTATCAATTTTATATGACTCTCTCTGATTATATCTTACCACTCTATCACCTCAAAATAAAATAAGAAAGTAGAAAACAAAATATATATACGTTTAGTAAGAAAAAGAGTATGTAAAAGACAATGTTTTAATGGATACTAGTAAAAGAATACTAAGCCATATCTTAATGCGCTCCATCAACGGTATATATATTTGGTTAATGTTTTTCTTATTTTTTGTATGATATTTGTTGTAGGTGTTTTTTTTTTTTTTTTGTCGGCCGGTAGAAATATAATATAATCGAACGCTAAAATCCAGATATTCAGTTGTCATCCTGACTTAAGGAGTCTTTGCAAGTTATTTTAATGTATTGAAATTAAGTATTTATTTTTCTCATATACTTCACAATCTTACACAACACACACACACCTTACACACACACACACACACACAACACACACACACACACCACACACACACACACCACACACACACCACACACACACACACACACACACACACACACACACACACACACACACACACATACACACACTTTCTTTTAGCAAAACGAATTTTTAAGGTTCTTGGAAAAGAATCCCCCTTATGCACCCGTCTCTTCAACATGAATTGGTAGTACGTGTTCTCTTATGATGTGGTTTATGCAATTAAAACTTTGTCGGATTATTCTGGTAAATGATCTTCGTTCTTTATTAATTTTTGCAACATTAATGGTGTTCAATCTAATTTCCACTTTATCTCTCTTTCTCTGGACATAATTTCATATCCATAGCCGAACCTCAAGTGTCTGAGCTCTCTTATACAAACCTTGCAAGCCTCTGGACATTACTTAGCTGAACCTCAAGTATCTGAGCTCTCTGATAGTAAACCTTGCAAGCCTTCAGCAAACTTTCAGCAAACTTTCAGCAAACCTTCAGAAAACCTTCAGCAAACCTTCGGCAAACTTCATATCTTTAGCCGAACCTCAAATATCTGAGTTCTCCGACAGCAAACTTTGCAAGCCTTCAGCAAACCTTCAGCAAACTTTCAGCAAATCTTTAGCAAACCTTCTCTCCTATTGTTAATAACGTTAGTTCTCATTCAAACCTGTGATCGTGTTTCTTATTTTTTGTGTTCGGAATTTTCTAAACTATAACTTCTAGTATCTAGCCAATCTACTACAAAATTAATGTCATCTTTATTGATTTCCAAACTACCCTGATTTCTTTCCAAGCTCCAAATTTGAGAACACTCATTTGTCATCTTGCTCTGAAATCATCATTTTGGATAGTTTCATTGTTCGCCACCACCAATGATTTTGGTCCAATTTTCACATTTTAATAAAAACGAACGTGACTGTTGGAAATGTTTTGTAATACAAATATATATATATATATATATATATATATATATATATATATATATATATATATATATATATATATATATATATATATATATATATATATATATATATATATATATATATATATATATAACTATATATAGTTTATATACATATTGCTACTCCTACATACCCAACTCTTGCTTCTTTGGAAGGAGTCACTGCACTGTTGTTTTACATTTTAAGAAACTGGGATCTTCTCTCATAACTGTACTTATAATACAATCTTACATGATTCAGGAGCTTTATCTACTTCTCCCCCCATCTCCAATTCATTTATGCTTAAAATTATTTCTTAAGTGCTCTCTCTCTCTCTCTCTCTCTCTCTCTCTCTCTCTCTCTCTCTCTCTCTCTCTCTCTCTCTCTCTCTCTCTCTTTCTTAGATTAGTGAGTGAGCAAGAAGGCTCTTGACAGTATCCCTACTGTGATTCTTAAAACTTGTGCATCTGAGTTTGTATCCCGACTTGGTAAACAATTTCGTCTCTGCCTATCTTTTTTACATCTTCGACTTTTCCTTCGTAATGAAAGCGTGAGCTCACTCAGATTGTATGGAAGAAAGTGGACCATTCCCAAGGCACTAACTCTCATTCCATAGCTTTAATTTCAATCTCTGTTCCTTATAAAGTTTTCTAATTTTATCCTTAACAGAAAGATAGGAAAACGTATCAAACCTTTCTCTCTTACCCCTGATCGCTGGTATGGCTCTTGAAAAGAAAGCTTGACTTAAGATCATCTATCACTTTCTCTCTCTCTCTCTCTCTCTCTCTCTCTCTCTCTCTCTCTCTCTCTCTCTCTCTCTCTCTCTCTCTCTCTCTCTCTCTCTCTCGGTCATTTTTATATTTCTTTGTAACTTGTTCTTTGATTTCTTTTCCCATCATTATTTAGCTGCTATTGAACATGACCATCGTTCATCCTTTAATGCAACACCATCAGTGTAGTGTTCAACAGGGTTCAACTCTATCTTCAATTAATTTTGTCCCTTTCATTAATGATCAATCGGCCTCTTTATCTTTTGTTCACTCTTATTCCATCAACTCTACTCTCCAAGACTCTTTGATTTTGAAACAGCAAGTAGTTAATGATAATTTGGTTGCCTTGAAGCAACCAACCTCTGAATTTTCTTGTATCTCTAATTGGAACTAAATAATTATGGTTGTTTTCAATACCTCGACAACCCAATTGCTTTATCTATATACTAGTCATAATTTAATAAATAACTAAAAGCTAAAACATGGTTCGAATTTTAATGATCTTTGGATCTTTCTTGGAATAATCGTGTATATCTCTGATAAAAAGCAAACTTCTACGATGTTGGGTATTCTGAGGCATCTTTAGATCAGATCAGATCTTCTTCGCACCAACCTAATTGCTCGCTCTGTATAGGGGGTGTTGTTATCTGTTGTATGGAGTAGGCATCACAAACCTAATTTTACACACAGTTCTTCTTATAAAAGTGTATATTTGACTTATCAACTCTCCCACTCTCACTAAACCTCTCCAATCTTTCTATGGTCGTCGAAATATTGCATCACTCCTTTTAGACAATTGTTAACAAAAAAAAACTCTCCTTCTGAACCTTTTAGTCGAGTACATCCTCCATTGAGGAGTACTCGTAGGACTCGCCTTTCCATGCAGTCTCATTCTTTGTCTGTCAAAGTCCCTGACCCCCAAACCTAACATGCTATGCTCATTCTTACATACGCTCTTCCGGCAAAGTGCTCCCATCTC